>SCDS01000398.1:0-52371 GCA_004149465.1 Drosophila nigromelanica
TTATAAAAGTCCGACTTAAGACCCAACACGGAAGGAAGCAACTGGAGCCATGAGCAGCTCGCTGGTGGAGACTCCGCGCACCTTTGGAGACATGATGCGGATGCCTGTGCGATTCTACAGGACCATTGGCGAGGACATCTACGCACATCGCTCCACCAATCGCCTGACTTCGCTGCTACTTAAGATCTACCTGTACGCGGGCTTCATCAACTTCAATTTGCTGGTCTGCGGCGAGCTGGTCTTTTTCTACAAGTCGATTCAGGACTTCGAGACGGTGCGCATGGCGATTGCTGTGGCGCCCTGCATTGGATTTTCCCTGGTGGCCGACTGCAAACAATTGACCATGGCAATGTATAAGAAAACGTTGGTACAGCTGCTGAATGACCTGGAAGAGATGCACCCAAAGACTCTGGTCGCACAGAGCGCCTACAAAATGGCTGACTTTGAGCGGACGATGAAACGCGTCATAAGCATATTCACAGCCCTCTGTTTGGCGTACACGACCACCTTCACTGTGTACCCGGCCATCAAGGCCTCGATCAAGTACAATTTCTTGGGCTATGACACCTTCGATCGTAACTTTGGTTTTCTCATCTGGTTTCCCTACGATGCAACGACTAAAAATTGGATTTATTGGATCACCTACTGGGTTATTGCGCATGGTGCCTACTTGGCTGGCATTGCCTTCCTCTGCGCGGATCTACTGCTGGTCGTGGTCATCACCCAGCTGTGCATGCACTTCAACTACATATCAACACGCCTGGCGGCACATCCTTGCAACCCGGATCACGACTCGGAAAATGTTCGCTTCTTGGCCACCATGATCAAATATCATGAGAAATGTTTGAGGTGAGTAAAAAATGGGGGACACCAAGAAAATGTTTCCATTGCAGGCTACAATTTATAATTGTCTGATATTACCGATAATTACCAAGTTTAAAAAATTATAAGTTTTTAATACAAGAACTAATTTTTGATCGATTATTCCTATTGGAGCTGAATGCTATATTAGTCCGATTAGACGGAGACAAGAATTTATATACATAATAGCTTGCAAGGATATAAAAATGAGTTTTACAAGTATATTAAAGCTGGATTAATAAATAAATTAATAAATTAATAAATTATTTTATCCGCAATATTTTCATTGCTTCCAATTTGGCAATTTCTACGCATCCCAACAGACTCTGCGAGCACGTCAACGATATGTATAGCTTTTCCTTGCTACTCAATTTTCTGATGGCCTCCATGCAGATTTGCTTCATTGCCTTTCAAGTGACGGAGTCCACGCTGGAGGTGATCCTCATCTACTGCATCTTTCTAATGACTTCGATGGTGCAAGTTTTTCTAGTTTGCTACTACGGCGATTCTTTAATAGCAGCAGTATGTGATGCACCCAATTTCTTTCTGTTGTATTCTTTCTTAAAAACAATAATATCCTTCGCAGAGTCTGAATGTGGGCGATGCGGCCTACAATCAGAACTGGTTTCAATGCAGCAAAAAATATTGCATAATGCTCAAGATGATGATTCTGCGCAGCCAGAAACCAGCGAGGATAAGACCGCCCACATTTCCGCCCATTTCCCTGGTTACGTATATGAAGGTGAGTGCATCTTTGGAGCGGGCCTTCAGTTTTGATAGTTTTTGTGCCTTTAGGTGATCAGCATGTCGTATCAGTTCTTTGCTTTGCTGAAAACAACATATTACAGGAACTGAGTGTTTCGCTTCCGTTCTCTCAAGTTCTCATTTCTAGAAATGCTTCTCCTCCTGCAAGACATTCCCATCGGCAGCTGCAAGACCTAATGATGTCCACGACACACTTTGATAATATTTAATTAAAAATCGCATTTAAAATTAATAAGCTTAAATTGAAACCAATAGCGCCTGAATGAACACAAACGAAAATGTGAACAAAATCAAAAAAAAAAAAGAAATACATTGAGGAGCACACGGACAAAAACATTTTTCAAAAGGAATATTACAGCACCAATAACAAAAAAAAAAAACTCACACAGAAACACAATCTGTAATGGCCCCCACTGAGGCGTCCAGTTCCCACTTGCCGCTCTTCTGCTCCTGCTCCTGCTGGTAATAAAAGGAACAACATAGAACGCAATCACAATCATCGACAATAATCCGGCAGCGGCAAAAAATGCTTATTATAAAATTTCACAGTTTTTCAATGAACGGCAAAAAACGGCAAAACCAAAGCGAGTAAAAAAGAAAATAAAAAAAAAAAATAAAAAACAGCAATGGCTTTTCAAAATCATAATGGCAGCTAGTAACAAGAGTTTTGTGTACAAATAAGTGGAAAAAAATTGCCAGGCAGTGGCATAACGATCGGCATCCCCGTCCTCGTTCGCGTCCATGTCTATGTCGGCGTCAATGAGAGCAAGCAAATACCACGTCAGCAGCTCCACTGGCATCTGCACCACCAACACCACCGCCACCGCCACCGCCACCGCTACCGGGCCCCTCGTCAGTTCGTCGTGCACGTCACGCGCAACCACTTAAAAAACCTTGGGCCACCCACCCAGACCTATTACCATGCCATTTTCCATTCTCCATGCTCCTCCCCCCACCACGCCCTTCCTCTTTTGCATTTTCCCTTAACAGGCCGTTAGTCGTTATTATTTTGGTCCATTGACGCTGCGGGCCATGGCAGCACATCTCTATATACACTGGTATATATAACTCGGCACCCTCGCACCCCCCCGCACCCGCACCCAGCCCCTGGCTCGGTCACCTCTCACAGTGCTGTGCTTAATGCGCCGTTCAGGCCAACGGCAGTGCACGGGCCACATTATGTACCACCACCACCACCACAACCACCACCACCATCAACACCACCCCCAGCCCAGCTCAGCCCAGCCCAGCCCAGCTCAGCACGGCGAGTCCATCAACATCAGCATCACCCACCTCCAGCTTCGGTTGCTTACCACCCTCGTTGACGTTGATGTCCCGTATTGGAATCGCGTTCGTCTCGCCTTGTTCAACCTCGCCTGCATCCGCGTCCGTCTCCGTCTCCGCGTCCATCGTCCTGGTCGCGCACTCTCGGCAGCAGCACCACCAGGAGGGCAATTTTTATAATTTTAGTCTCGTTTGCTTTGAATTTATTTTTATTTTTCTGTTTTCTGTTTTCTTTTTCTTGTACTTTTTCATTTTTTATTTTTTTTGCCCGCACGACTCGCTTGACTCCTCCTTTCCTTTCCTTTCCTTTCCTTTCCTTTCCTTTCCTTTCCTTTCCGATATGGCAAAAAGGTTGCCCCGTTGCGGCCGTTGTTGATTTTATATGCCTGCTGCTTCTTTCTTAAATTTCTTGTTGTTGGGCACACACACACACACACATTTATATATATATATATATATGTATATATATTCAGATTTAGTTATGGTTTTTGTATTGGTTTCATTTGACGCTTTTTTACATCCTCTCTCACCCAGCATTACAAAATGGCGTTGCTCGTATTGATTTTTGATTTGGTCCTGGCTTTATTTTCACCAGTTTTTTGGCCCCTGTGCGGCTAAGTAATGACTAATCAGAATTTATGCCAATGCACACAACTGTACCTTGAATTTGAAAAATAAGGTGGGCCACATTTATATTATAATTATATGGAAAGACTACAGTTAGATAGTAATTGTTGCAAAGTTCGAGTCGAGCAATTATAATATTATAATATAATAATAAATATTATAAATATTATAATAATTAAATATTATTTTATATAATTATCACAATTATTAGTATTATAAATTATCTAAATAATCTTAAATATTCTTTAATCTAAAGTTTAGATATTTTGTTCCTGTTTTCACTGATTTACTTTATATCCAACTGCCAATCAGTTAGTAATGTGTATTTTATTTTCACTGTGTTCAATGCCCCTTAACTGACCCTTGTCAGCTCCCAGTTAGGCGTCGCCCCCAATTCTCCTCTTACCAAACGCAGCTGCTCATATTGCCAAACATTTTGTATTGAATTGCTTGAGGATGCTGGATACGGCTAAAAAAAAAAGAAGAAGTGTGCGCAAATACGCAAAATCTTTTTATTTCGCTTGTCAGCTTTTAATTTTATGCTTTTCCTGACGGACCAAGACCAGAACCGTCGGGGCTCGGAGCAAGGCAATACTTTTCTTTCTTTATGCCTTTTGTAAGCCCGGACTGGGACCGGACTGGCTGCTACTTATGCGGCAACGTCGCAAAAACACGGAGCAGCCCAGCGCCAACTCAAAAGACGTCCACGCTGTTTGTTCGCCCTTGCGGCCCAGCTTTCCTCTAGCAACGCTAATGAGATCCAGGCGCAGAGCGCGGAGGCAACTTTCCATTACCTTAAATTTTTTGATTTTTTTTTTTTTGTTTTTCACGTTGTCGTTGATGTTGTTTCATTACTGCCCGGCTGTCCCCGCTGCGTGCTCGTCCGTGATCTGGCATGTGTCCTTTTGGCTTGTTAAGAAAACGTCGCTCTCTAATGCCCGGCAAGTTGTGCCCTGAAGAAGGCTCAGGGATGGGCAGGACAGGGCAGGGCAGGACTGGATATTCGCCGTTGGTATTGGTGTAGCCATTGCCGCTGCCGCTGCCGCTGCCGTCGCGCTCTTAAATTAGAAAAATGTAAATTTATTTTAATTAAGATAAATAAGTAACAAAATGTTTTATGGAAATTACGTTAACAACGTGGGGACAAGCGGCGGTAATGGGCGGTGGGGTGTAGATTGCTTTCGTTTTGGCTATTACTTTCAAGAGGCGGCACACTCCAGAGCTGCGCTACGACCACAGGGTGGCAGGACATCAGGACAGCAGGACACTGCAATGGCACTGCGAACTGCTTTAACATGCAAATACACATAAGCAGCAGCAGCAGCAGCGGGCAGTCAGTGGAGCCAGCAGGCGCCAACTACAACAAACAACAACAGCAATAGCAACATCAAGAGGAGCTGCGATTGTAATAGGACCTGTCCAGCACCAGCACCCGACGCTTCCCACTCTCTGTTAACAACAAATGAAATTATTTTTTCCATTTGTATGTTCGGGCATTTTAATGGCATTGCGGAAAAGTTAGCCATTGCAGCGATCGATGGCAGATTTTTTTGTATAATTTTGTTTTTATGTTTCACATTTTATGTATTTTATTTATTATGTACACATTCTCTTGGAACGACTGTTATCGACACTCATTGAAGCGGCTTGATGGATGCTGTTGAAACTTTTAATTGAACCCAAGCCGCGTCGCAGCTGAACCTTTTGTAATTAATATATATTTGCACTTGCATTTACCGCACAATATTTCAAACAAAAACAAATACAAATAAATACCATTTTTTATTATTTATTTTTCATGTAGAAGTTTTATTTATTTTAATTAAGTCGCTTAATTTTTGTTTTATTTTATTTATTTTTTTTTTTTTTGCTTTTTAATTGCCTGGTGAACCATTGCATTCAATGGGCCGACTGAAATTTATGGCCAACAATTCCACTTGCAACGTTTTCCAATATACAACATAATTAAAAGTGTTCATAAATATTAAGTTCGACAATTATATTGTTATTTAATATAACACAATTTATAATTGAATCAGAACATTTAGGGTCCGTTGAACAATAAATCCTCTACAGAAAGTCTTATTCATGTGCTGCATAAAAGGCGAATTTAGTTTAAGTACTTTTAAACTGACATATAAGTTGGAAGCGCCCGACTAGGAGATACACGAGCCGAAAAGCATTCGTGTTTATTGTCCAAACTTCATAAAAATTGGCATTCAAATGTTTGTATACACCAAAGGACCAGGTCAATTAGTTTTTTTTTTTCATATTGAAAAAAATAGAGTGTGGTATCCAAAAAGTAAATCAGAATTAGCCTATACTATACTAAAAACTACATACATTAAGTGGCTGTTATATTATCCGCAATAGACTCAAAAAACACTTTAAAAAAACACAAAATAACAATCTTATGTGTAAAATCTTAAGTCTCTAGCTCTTATAGTCTCTGAGATTCATTCATATAGGCAGACAGACAAATTGATAATTAAATTTTACTTTCTTCTTAGTACACTCACATTATTTATTATTAATATATATCATTCATTTTTTGTACATGTTATTAATATACCATTTTAATATTAAACGCTTATATCAAAGAGCTGCTACAAAGAATCTGTAAATAGTCGAGATAAAAATAAAATGTATATGTTTTCTTTTCACTACTAATAAAAAAAAACTAACTAAAATTGTATTGTTTAGGAAGAAAGAAATTGTAAAGGGTATATTTTTATTTCGTGCGCCGTTTTCAAGCACCATACTCTGTACTTATTTCAAAACACTCAGTCAGTCCACTTTTCAAGCTTAATGGTTTAAATATTTACTCGTAATTAAAATTCATCTTTATGCACATCACATCAAGTGCATAATCACAGCGCCGTAGTACTGGCCAGGCTGACAGACTCCTGGCAAGGCCATTGAGACGATTTTTGAGTGAGATGACGCCCAGGACGGCTGTCACCGGGCGGCAGGAACAACAGGAGCCAGGACTGGCGGCTGGCTGTTGGCTGTTGGCGGCAGGCGCAGCATTAGCCACCGGGCAGGGTAAGTAAGCAACTGAAGATTATGTCGCCCCCAAAGTAAATGAATCTTATGCACAAATTACACAAGTCAGTTGACGGGCTCCCCATCCACCCGGAGGGCTGTGGCTGTGGCTCGGCTCCACTCCACTCTCTGGGCCACTCTCTGTCCCATTCCATTAGGAGCTCTGCTCATAATTAAAACTGGCGCTGAATGAAATCGCATAAAATGAATTAAACATTTTAGGGCAATTTGGAGGGGGGAGTCGGTGACTTTGTGTATGTAGAAAGGTGCAGGATGTATGCCGCAGTTGCTCCCAGGACAATTGCAGCGTTAAGTGAAATATTAATGGTGTGGATATTCGAGGCATGAACCAGCTTCTCTAATAATGTAATCCAGACGCAGCTTTGTGGGCGTTGTGGGGGGACTACTTTTTAATGATTTTTGTTCCCTTATTGTTGTTTTTTATTGCTGTTGTTGTTGTGCACACACACTCCAAAACATTTTTCAAGTGCATCATTATTTGTTGCGAAATGTGCGGCCGGCCCAGCCCAGCCGAGGGCTTGGGGGTGAGGCAATGGCGGCAGCCTCGTGCAAATTCAATGCGCTGCATTTTTAATCCTGGCGCAAGATTTTTTCTGTGGATGTGTGTGTGTGTGTGTGTGAGTGTGGTTTTTTCAATGCCGCAACTGAAGTGCATGCCACGCCCACTGCACTTCATATGCAAACATTTATGATGACGACTTCGGCTGCCTTCTCTTTGCGCTCAAAGGTAGTACGAATGCTTTTGTTTCAGACCCCGAACCCCTCCTCCTTCAGTTGCTGGAAACCATGTGTGGGCCGCCGCTTGTCGAGTGCAGTCCTGGCTGCATAATGGGATGTCTGATGAAGCTCTTAGTCGGCATAATTACTTTTTTTTATTAAAGAGCAGCAACTGATACGCGTTGGGTTCTCTCTGTTTGCGTTGCTTTAACGGAATGAAATTATTAATTATATGGACTACAGCAATAAAGCTGGCAAGCTTACGGCCAGCACTAATGAGGTAAGCTGTAGACTTGGCCAGGATACAGTTATATTCCAGTGTGTGTGCAGCAGCAGGAGCAGCAGGAGGTTGCTACCTTTGATCGCAACCACTTGAATGCCAATTAAAAGCGTGTAAATAATTTTCAACAATTGCCAAACATACAAAGGCCATGCATACATTATTTTACATTATATTACATTAGGCAGCAGGGACCTGTGGCAGGATAAGCGTGAGTTATGGCTACTGCATTAGCATAAGGATTTCGAGTGCGGCATAGTTTGACACGGGTTAAGAAAGGAAGCAAGGGATCAGGCAACCTTACTTACAGCCGAAGCAAGAAAGCGGCAATCATAAACATAAATCGTGGGAAAAGGCTGGCAGAGGCACAGCGAATATTCAAATTAGACGAATGTCACTTCACAGGACACAGGCCAAACAGTAGGATAATGCGGCATTAAAAGCTGGCGCTACAGTTTTGTCAACGTGCACGAATGATAGAATAACTGAATATCTGAATGCCCGAATGAATGAATGAATGAATGGAAGGGTGATTGTTCTTGTTCTCACAATGTGCGCCCAAAGTGGCGATCGTTTTGTTTTTCTATTAGGGGTCGTCAAACGCCGGGATCACAGCGGATGATGAAGCTGTGCGTCTTTTCAAGCTGTCCCGTAACCCTTTATTTTATTTTTATTTTTTTCTTTTTGCATATTTTCCAACCAATTTTAATTGAAATTTTTACCTGGAAATTTTGAAACTTGGCCATCATTT
The DNA here is from genome assembly GCA_004149465.1 of Drosophila nigromelanica. Classification (NCBI taxonomy): domain Eukaryota; kingdom Metazoa; phylum Arthropoda; class Insecta; order Diptera; family Drosophilidae; genus Drosophila; species Drosophila nigromelanica. Next base: position 8,352 of record SCDS01000398.1, read on the forward strand.
GGGTGCGCTGCGTGCAGCTGCGACAAAATCTGAACGCTGGATTATTGTACAATTCTGTATTTATTGAAATGCGCCAAATATTTTCATAAAAAATTTACCACAATATTCGTAATGGGAACCGGTTAAACCGGTCTGTTACAATTTACCCCTAGCACCGATCAACTTGATCAGCCCAATGTAGAGCGCAAGCTGTACAAAGACCTTGAGAAACTTTTGCGCCCTGTAACCCTGAAGAAAACTGTTTAGATATTCCGATCTGGGCGAAGAATCCAGATGCTCCACCTTAAAACCTTAAAAAAAATATGTTTCAGCTAAATTCATGATTAAGATTTGAAATTAAGGAATTTTTACACTCCTTTCAAAATTAAAAACTTTCTAACTTCTCCATCATAATCTATATTAAAAATCATCAGCAAATTAATAATTGTCGAAAAAGGATTCAAGCATTAGAGTCGATACCTTAAGTTTTAAATAATAACAAAAATAATGTATATTTATTTATTTTTTGCTCGACGCTTTCAAAATTTAGGCAAGAAGAAAAAAAAAAATTTAAAAACAGAAAATCGTATTGATTCCCATTGAAAATAATTTCTGCGTCGTCTAAATAGTAAAAAGTTTATGTGTTTGAAGCTCACATTTCACTCAAATTTTAAACTTTGCCAATCTTTATCACAAAACTTGGACAACGACAGCTGCGGGTAGATGAAAATTTAATTTTGCCTCCCCATGTTCAGCAAACGGCAACTTAATTTACGCTGAAATCCATTTGACTTTATCTGACATTCCAATCAAGCCGTCTAAAAATTTGTAACAACACAAAAAAAAAATTATAATAAAAAGTAAAAAAAAATCCCAAAAATAAAAAAAAAAAGTTGCTCACAGTCACGTCGTACAACTTTTGATACAAATTTTTTTGAAAAGCATTTTTTTCTTTTGCCTGCATGCACCATGGCGATGATGAGAATGAGGATGATGACGATGATAGTGGGGTGGCGCTGTGCTAATGGGCAGCCCACCCCTCGCTGATTCTACGTACAAAAATAATTCAATTGTTCGTGCAACGATAGCGAATGAGCGAGAGTGAGAAGGACTCGGAAAATTAAAATAGTGTGGCAAAAAAATAAAATAAAATAAAAAACCAAAAAAAAAAAACCTGAAAATAGAGAAAAAAAACGTGCCCTGACATGCCAACAATATGTGCTGCGTACTTATAGGGCCAGTTGGCTTGGTCGGTAGATGTATGGGTTGCTCGTTTTCCTCGTAGCTGTTGATGTCAGAGTCTCTGCTGATGTTGTTGCTTCTTCTTCTTCAGCGCGCACATAATTTCCGGCGCGTTTTTATTCAATTTTTTTTGACTTGAAATCACATGCTGACATATTCTTGCTCACTACAAAAAGGAACCTTTTTTTTAATAAAAAAATATGTAATTCTATAGTTAAATTGTAACAGTTTTTGTAATGCTCTAACACGGGGCTATATAATTATGCCACGAAATGTGTAACACATTCCAAACGGATATATACTCTATATTATTATTCAGCTTCTTTTATTATAATATCCCGACCACATTTACAAGTAACAAGCTATAAACTTGAGTAAACTATTAATGGATTTAAACTGTAATAAAATATAGATCCATTAAAAATGCTTGGTTGAACATTTTTATTTAATAATGATTTTCGGAACAGGATTTGTTAAAAATATGGTTTTTTTTGAAGAATTTAAACAGAAAAACAAAGCGCAGTGTGCTTTATGCAAGAGTATTTATTCTTCGATACACTAAGTGAAACTGTTTCATCATGTTTTATTTAACTTTCGGGGTGTACATTGAAAAAAATGTATATAAATGAAATTAAAAAGAGTGCACAGTTTACGCTCTATAAATTTTAATGTAAATGGATTTAGGTTTCTTTCTGTTGCTGTTGCTGTTGTTTTTTTTGTTGTTGTTGTTGTTGTTGTTGCTATTGCGTTTCGTTTCGCACACGCTTGTTAGCTTTAAAGCGCATTGTTACTGACAAGCTGTCGGATGCGTTTTATGTTATAAATTTTGACTTGTTTTTGTGAAGAGCAAATAAATGAAAAATACCAGGCAGAAAAAAATAATTGTGCAAAAAAAACGACGCATAAAATGCAAATGCGTGAGTAGTTTGTGTTTTTTTTTGTTCGTGTCTGTTTTGGGATTTGGCTGTATGTGATTTTGGCGTACTTATGCCAGAAAATATTGACTGCCGTGCGGCTTTCTAATGATTTATAGCACAGTCAGATGGTTATGCTAAATTACCTAGTTAATGGTCATTTTGGTTCAGTATGAGTTGCATGTTAATGTGGATAGTAGTAGGATGTTATTTTTAGTAAATCTATCTTTTAACATTCCTAACTACCTGTTTAGGAAATTTCATAGAAAATGTGTATAAATAAATATTCAAACTCAGGCTAATGTCTATTTTTTATCCACTTTCAGCTCTTACTGGTTATAACGCTGTTGCATTTTCAGAAGCTTTAAAGTTGTACCAATTGGACATCCTCGTTGATTAATGGCCAAACAATTTTCCAGTCCAATGCATTTGATTTTGAACAACCTAATGAAAGAGGCAACTTCATCAACTGTATATGCATATCTGACAAACTTTTCCACTAACTTAAAACCACATTAATCTCAGCGGCTCTCATCGTCATGTTACGTGAGTAACATCAATCAACAGCCAATTTGCTCACCCCGAACCGGTGGACAACCCACAACATGGCCGCCTCTCTCTCTCTCTCTCCTCTCCTACTATCTCTCTCTCTCTCTCTCTCTCTCTCTAGCTCTGACTGTCTCGCGCCCTCTCGGTTCGGATACTTTTTTGCAAATTTATTGACATACAAATGGGATTTTGACGGCGCTAACAAGTCAATAAAGCAAAGTCATAGACCTCAGCCGGCGACACAAGCTGACAGCTAAAATTGTCAGTTTCAAGTGCTTGGGCAAATTTTACAATAAATAAAAGTCGAAAGAGTGCGCTACCGGCAACAAAAACAACAACAACAACTACAACAGGAATTAAGCCTATTAACCTTTTTTTTTGGTAGCGCAACAAACAACAATATGTGAAAGAAAAAAATAGAACAAAAAAAAATGTGACGGGTCGTTTGGTTAGGGGTTGTGCCAGACTTACCCCCGCAGACTCACCCCACAACGCACATTTTCACACCAAGCGATCAATGCTCACTTTGCCGATTGTCGATATTGTTGTTGATGTTGCTGTTGTTGTTGTTTTTGGCTGGGTGTGGATATATATTGTTTATATGAGTGCCGATTTGCGATCGATTGTGCGGTCTGCTTTGATTTGATTATTGATCATTGATTATTGGCTGTTTACTGTTTACAGCTGAGCCCGTCATTAGAGCCGTGAATGAAGGGCCCCTGGGCAACCCTCGGGCCTAAGACGCACTAATTTGCTGCTCATAATTGCATTGTCTGTGCTCGGTTCTAGTTCCCCTAGTGCATTCAATTATCGTAATGCTTTTATTTGCCACCTGAGCTCATTGGTAACCTTTTCCTTTTCCTTTTTTGGTTTTTTTGTTTCTTTGGCTCAGCCGCGACAAACGCTTTCCCAATTGGAATGCTAAATAGTCGCAGACTTTGCGGCTTGCATCAGCAAATTATGCAAAACAGTTAAGACTGCTTTAGTTGAGGTGGCTAGGAGATAAACGCTGTAACTAGGCAATGATGAAACTCAGAATATTATATATTGTATAGTACATAGTAAGACTTTTTAAGTGTAAACGGTAAGAGTTTTCGGAAGAATGTTTCAAAGAGGTAAAACTATACGAAAGTGATACATTTAATTATGGAAAATAAAAGTTTTTGTCGTAACACTTAAAAAACGGGGGAGTTCAAATGTTTTTTAAAATTAAAATATTCAGGACAAGAAGAGAATCTTTGTATATGCCAAAACTAATGTGTTCAAAATATGACCAAAAACCGAAACTAAAAATTTATGATTTTCGAGAGAACCCTTTTTTTATGGCTAAAATAGTATTTGATCGGAGATGCTTTCTTTAGTTTGTTTTATAGAGTTCAAAATATAATTAAGCGCTTTAAAATTAGTATAGGGTATACAAATGCTAAAGTCACCAAGCAATCCTTAAAATATACTTCCAGTTTTAACATTATTCTAAATTAATGATGCCCAAAATTACTGTTCTATTTTGTGTACTCAGTTTTGTTAATCATAAAGTCTATCTATATACATATATATCAAGAAAAGCTCTTCATGTAACTGTAACTGGATATGCAATTATTTAATTAAATGTGTACTTTCCTAATTAAATGTGGCTACAAATTGTAAGCTTAATTTACTTTTTGGCCACTTACTCAACTGTAACTGTTTATGTAAATGTTTATCTTCGCTGAGTTTTCGCTGCACAACTGTACTTGCAAATTGCAATATTCACAATTACCGCCAGCCAACAGCGCTGTGGAAATTCTGAGTGGCGTCTCTGATTCGTATTCGTTTTTCATTTGAAAGCGCCACAGCTTTTTCATTTGCCCATTGTACGTTGACTGGCCGCGGAAGGGCCCCCGGCATGGGGTGGAGGGGGAGGGTGGGAGGGAAGTGCTGCACAAATGCCTTTAAATGTGGGCGCTCACTAATATTTCTTAATTACGCGCATATTTTGCTGGTTTAGCGTTAGCCACAAAAATATTTTGCAGTTCATAAAATTTGCGTCCTGCCCGGAACTCGGACCGGACCCCTAGAAATTTCAGTGCATTTAAGAAACTATTATTTTTCACACAAAGTACAATATAAGCTCGGCGGGGCTTCCTTATTAAATTTGCCGCACAGACAAGGACGATGGCGGCGCGTGTAATTCCTTCAAGGGAAATCTTTTCAATTACAATTCGTGCAGATGGTTGCGTTTCCTTTGCACCACCTCCCGCCTCGCTCTTCCTCTTCTCGTCTTCACTGCTGCCCCTTTTTGCTGGTTACTTTTTAAGCCCAGCAGACAGTGGCAATTTCTTTTCATTTCATGGCGCGTCTTCCAGCGGTCCTGAATGTCCTCCTCCCGCCGCCTCCTGTTGACAAACTGTGGACTGTTTCCCTTTGGGCTCTTACGGCCCGCTTCCCTTTGGGCTCCCTCGAGTGGCGCTGCGACATTACAAGTGTCTACTCGAGACCCGACTTGAAAGGTAGAAAAAGGCATCTTCTGGCCTGCAACTTGCAGTTAATTAGTATATGTGGTACGCAGCTCCAATTGCATGCGACAGCTGCCATGGACGCTGCCCGGGAGCTCAACTGCAATCCTGTTTCTGAAAATACTTTAGGGGTATTTACGACTTCATAACGAATTAAAGAATCGTGTATTTATATTGCCGCTGGACACTCGCCGGCTACAAATTACGTCATCATAGGATGGTGCCTTTCTCGGTGGTCTCTCTTGGTCGTAGCTCCTGGCCGCCGGTTACAAATTGGAAAACCATTTAAGCGCTAATAAAGATCCGCCCATGGCTTGTAGCGCCAGCGCATATAAAATATGAAATGAGTTTCCAATCGAAACCAATTGGAGACCAGCAAAAATACTGCTATTAAAAGAAATCAACTGGGCAATACTCTCTTTTAAACTATTGGAGATATCAAATTTTGCTATTTGGAAGCGAAAGTACAAATTATAAAATATTAATTATATTATCGGATCGATGTTCGATGTCATCAAAATGCATACAAAATAAAATAGATTACTCTAGCTTTAAAGCTGCAGGAAATATATGGCAAAATATCTTTATAACTACTTATATTATGACTTTTTTTATTCTACTGCAAACAAATTTTGTGAACATACAAATAGGCGGACAGCAAATGAAGCTTTGCCCATAATTCATATACCCTTCTTCCTTTGGAAAGACAGTATTAATATTCAAATCAGAAGTAAAATTGAAGACCTATAACTGTTTGAACGTTGGGTTTGTTTCGGTCGGTCAGCAAGTTGAATCGCTGATAATGTAAAATGGAAAGTCCTTTATATTAAATTATTGATATTTTATATTACAGAATCCATATTAGTTTATTGTTGGTTAGTTGGTTGGAGCTCTTGATATCTCGATATCAAATGAAAATCTTACGGTTTATTTTATACATTAATTTCAATACATTGGCCCGTTTAAAAAGTGAAAAAAGTATATTTTTGCGCAATGTCCGTCTAGCTGTCCATCATTTCACTTCTTGAACAGTGTACAACTTTTCAAAATATATATTTATATTGTTTTTACTTACTTTTCAAAATTAAAATAAAAAAATAATAATAAATAAAAAAAATTATAATTTTTTTCATAGCTTTACTTTTTTTTTAGAATCTGTCTCTCAAATAATAAAAAATGTTAATTGAAAAAAAAACACTCAATTTAAATCTTAAAAAATCCAAAATAAATGTTGTTTTATATACAAATAACAACATTACAAATTTGTTTAAAAAAATATATATATTACTTACTCTGAAAAGTATTTTACAAAATATACGCTCTGCTCAATCGTAGCGCAAAGTCAACTAACTGAGGAACTAACTTGCAGCACACAACTTGCAACCTGCAACTTGCAAAAACTTCGAATCAATAAAAATTTGTTTATAGCTGACAATGATGGAGCGAAATTGATAATGGGAAAAATGAAGTTGGTCATCAATTTGAAAGCTAGGTGGAAACCCACAAGTGCCACTTGGACACCAGTCCAGTTTCTTTTTTGCGGAGTACAGCATTTGTCATTTAGTGGGAACGCCCACGTTCTTAAGTTCAATCGATTATCGATTGTCGAGACGCCCCTGAATGTTTGGTATGATTTGTGCATTAATAACATTTTACGTTCTAAACTTGCTAAAGTTGGCTCAATGTTGTGTGTTGAGGTTTTTAGCGACAGAGCTGACAAATTTTCGCTATGCCATAATGAAAAATTGCAATTTTTATTTACAACTAAAATAGTAAAATTCTGACATAATCCGCTTAAATGTATGCAGCTTTTGTCATAAATTCCAGTGCATTGTTCCATGTCACTAAATCATATCAACAGCAATTTATGCAAACCCACACAGAACATAGACCCAATGCCCAAAGAGACCCAGACTCCGATTCCGATTCAGACGCAGGTCCAGTTCAGTTCAGTTCAATTCAGTTCAATTCAAAGTTTAGCTCAGCTCAGCTCAACTCAGTTCCAGTTTCGGTTTCAGTTTCAGTTTCTGTTCGGCCAATTAAAATGCAAGAATTGTTAATGCGCGACATTAAAATTCATTATTATTACATACGTTTATTACTATTACTGGTATTTGGCATGCCGATTGCTGTTGTTGTTGAGGTTGTTCCATGCAAATATGCCCAAGTGAAACGCCTTTAAGCGCTTGCGGCAGCTAGATACTTGCTTCAGGTGCAGAGACGTGGTCTTCAAAGGGGTGCACAGCTCGTTAAACGATATGAGAGATACGCTTAAATAAGTGCTGATATTCGTGAGCGATAATAGACTTGAGAGTTGTCTCGTCTTGGAATATCCTTTAGCATTTAATAATTATATGTATGTGTATACAGCTTGTCTTCAAACTCTGTACCTTATAATAAATAATATAAATAAAATAAAACAAAATAAATCTTGGTAGTGCGGTACGCCCCCTTCCTTGAAGCTGCGACTCTGATGAGGCATGAGGCACCTGAGGCCAAACAACTCACACGCTTTTTAACTCCTACCGTCTGTCAAACGCGTCAAAGACCAGCCCCAGCCGCATTGTAATTATTGACAATAATTTCTGTTATTTCTTGTGTCAGGCGAGCTCGAGTTCTCAAGCTCTACCTTCATTTGGTGTCATTAAAATTGAAAAATGCTTCAACATATTTTGCCCGTATGTTTGTTCATGCCCACCAAACGGCAAACTTGTTATAATTTATGGCCATAGCTCGAGCGGCAACTTTTTCTGCAATTGTTATTGTTATTGAGTTGTTAACAGACGCTGTTGGATTTATTTTATTTTTTTTTTTGCCGTATTCTATTCTTTTTCCACTGGATTGCCTATCGCCTAACGGAACGCGTCAAGCTGTAAAAACCCCAAAAAAAAAAAAAAACACTCGCAGGCCGCAGCCGCAGCTCAGGTCGTCAATCGGGCATCGATCAACCCCGCGGCTGACCCTTGGCTCAAGCTCAAGCAGTGCTCGTCAGCGATAGCCCAGACTAGATAACGACAGCTGCAAACCCGTTCACACACACACACACACACACATACATGTATACAGGATCACAGGACCTACGCTCACAGTTGGATGCACAACAAAAGCCTTAACCCTTTTGCAAAGCGAAAAAAATAGAGTCGCCACAGCCGAAATTTCATTTTAAAACATTTTTAATATGCACGCATGCGGTTCGAGTTGAGTTCTTGTTTGATTTGCAGTTCATTTCGGGCTGGTCCTGGCCAGAGGCCGGCCGGCCGGCCAGACAGCTGCCCGGATGACTGGCTGGCTACTCAGCCCCTCGACCTGCCCTCCGACCCGTCCAATAATTACACGCGGCATTTGCTTTGTTTTGTGCGCGTTTTTATTTTTTTGTATTTTGTGCATTGTGCCAGCATCCTGGCATCCCGTAGAAGGACGAACGGGCGCGCTTAAATAAGCAATTACCGTGTAGCAGCATCCTGGCAAAGCTCTGCCCAAAGTCCACACCACGCTACAGGATTCAGGAGTACAGCGCAAAGCAAAAGGGTTAAAACACACTCAGCGCGGCCGAGTCGTGCTTTGTGCTGCTGTCAGTTTTGATTTAAATCTTTTGGCCATGACATGTGGCCACCAGACTGAGCAACCCCATCTCGCTCTCTCTCTCTCTCTCCTTCGCACTCGCATTCTCAACGATAAAATCAATAAACGTCAAGGCGCTCTTTAAAGCCCACTTCTCGACCCGTTGGCGGTGCGGGGCGCCAAGTTCAAGTTCAACACTCGATAATTAATTGCGCGCCAGCTCAGAAGCTCCACAAGCACATCCCCGGCCACGCCCCAGCCCCCGTTCCGAGTGCGTGCCGGCAAAAAGGGTCGCCGGGTCGGGTCATTGTGCTTTTAATTAGAAAACGGACCAAAGGAAGGGTTGAACGGGTTGAAAATAAAAAAAAAAAAATAAAATAAAATAAAAACTCATTAAGATTTGCGTTGTATATAAGCCCTTTTGCAGTTTTGCCGCTGCTGACCCAGTTTCGGCCAGCTCTGACCTTACCGCAGTGGAAGTGGTAATTAAGTAATTAAGCTAAAAACACTTTTACCCTTTTTTTTTTGTTTTGCCCACCGGCCGACAGCAAAACGAACCCTGACCCAGGTCAAGAAAGCGGCGCGATTCTCATGTAATCACAGGTGTCGTTGAATGCTTTATTGTGTTTGTGTACGTGTGTGTGTGTGTACGTGTGTGTGTGTTTCCGGTCATGCTTTTATGCGACTGCATTGCCATGCCAATCTGTGCAGATGACCCCACGTCATCGCTTCGACTCTTTTTTATTTTTTGGCCGGCAACAGCTGCGCTCAACTCAGCCGCCAGTTGGCTGACCAAATGCAATTGCAGTTGCCTTCCCCACAATGTGTTTGTTGCTATTGCTGTCCTTGTTCTTGCTGTTGTTGTTGTTGTTGTTCGTGTTGTTGTCCTTCACATTGACACATTTAGGCTGCTGTTTGTTTTTTGCTGCTGCACTCGCTTTCATCTGTCTGCGGCATTTCCCACACATGCAACATCACTGACCCAACCCAATGTGAATTTTATTTGGTTGCCAGTTTTCTGAATTGCCTGAAAGACCGACAGTTCAATTCTAGCCAAATATTATTCGATTAATCTGAATATTTCTATCCAAGCAATTTTTTATGTTTCGAAAACTCTCTTGATGTTAATTGCAGCAAGCAGCAAAAATGTAATGTATATATACTCTATGCATAACTTTGATGAATAACTTTTGCTTTTGAAGCAATTGAAGCTGCAAACTTGCAATTTTGAATATATACTCGTTTAGTTAAGATTTTATATACTTATACTATATTATATTTATATATACTTCCCTCAGTTTTGAAGTTAGACACATATCATAAATCAATACCATGAAGATCGCATGGGGGCGTGGCAAATCAATGAAATATATATCTTAGATGACGGTAATTCATATATTCCGTAATTTAAGAGCTAGAGACAGCAAACTTAGCAGACACTTTTCGGATAACCGCCTTTAAGACGAGAAAAATTTCAGCCACGCCTACTTACAAAAATGTATATTTCTTTAAAATAATAATTCTTTTTGACATTCTTAAGCGGTTACTGTGAACGAGTATTGGGTAGCCGGTTACAGCTGACTGGATTGTTGTTAATTGTTTGCTTACATCTTTTATCTTATAACTCCAAAAACTGAGGATAAGCCTACGTCTATTATGTTGGTTCAACGCTTTTAGATATTCCAAAACTTCCTTCAGATCTTTAGTCAAGATCCTTGAAGCATTCTAATTTATGTGTAAATTCTTGCGAATTCCTTAGAACACGCGCCAAAATATCTTTGGGCCCGGAACAGATCAGACCTGAATCATCAGCGAATATACCTGGCGGTGGCAGATGTTTTCTGTTGTCGCCGTCGCTGTCGCTGTCCAGTTTGCTTGTTGGCCACACAATAATAAAAATGCAAAAGGCCAACTTAAAAGCCATCGATCAATTGGGAACGTGGACACAGAAGCTTCTGCCTGGGACTGGGAGGATCTTGGCGACTTGATTTATGGCATTGCTGTCCGATTGAAGGCAACTTTTGCTTTCGATAACGGAGATCCACACACTCACACACACACACACACACATAAATTAGACGGACCTGACAATAAATTACACAAGTATACAAAAAAGATGCACAACTAATTTGTAGTTTGCAATGTTTAAACGCGAAAAACAGCGACTAATGAGCTGCTCCGCGAGATGACGAATCCTTTCCACTCGGGGCCTGTGGCTGCCCCCGTTGCCCCTGCTCCTGTCCCTGCAGCTGGTTACACAATCGACCGACTGCGGGAGGGGGCGGCAGCGGGAGTGGCACCCGCATAGAGCCTGCCCCTGGATCTGCATTATGTTCTGCCGGCTGTCTGATTTTTCAAGATTTTGAAACACTGTGGCAGCTAACGGGCTACCAAAGAGTTGAGGTCGAGGTCATGAGTGGGTGGGTGGGTTGGTTGGGCGGGTGGTGCGCTTGTGGGCGCAGCGCTTCAGTTGGCGCTTTTGTGTTGGCTGCCAACCGCAAAAAATGCTCTCTGACTCGCTTATTTGTTGTAGTTTTGCTGTTGCCATGCGAAAAGCAATGGCAACTAATTGAATGTGCCAAACTCGCACACACACACACACACACGTACACCTATACAGATGCAACTGCATTTATATCGCGTTATATGGCGCATTAAGGCGCTCATTTCAACAGTTTTTTGCTGCCTTGGCTCTGGCTTTGCCATTGCCCTGGCCCTCTGCGGGCTCATTTCTGGCCCCCAGCGACGGAAATCTAAAGCAGAGCCAACGAGTGCGGTGGGTGGGGTGCGATGTGGTGGGTGGTGTGGGGTGGCAACGTTGATGATGATGATTTCTCCGCCTCGCTTTGCATTTGTATTGGTAATTACGATGTGCCAGTGTGTGTGTGTGTGTGTGTGTGAGTGACGTCTGTTTGCTGTCCCTCTGCCATGGGGTGGATTTTGCGCGCATTTTTTTCCCAACAGTTTTTTAGAATTTTTTTTTGCTCGCCTCTCTCGCTCGCTCGCTCACACTCACGCACACACATACAGCGGGGGCAGCGGCCGCAGCAGCAGAAAGCTAGCAGGACGAGGGCAGGGTGACGCCTTCTCCAGCAGTGTTATTTTTTTTCTGTTTGCCTGCTTCGGAAACCGCCATTTTTTATGCGCGCTAACTACGCCACCCTCTACGGCAGCCCTCTCACATCTTCTCTCTTCACCACGTTCCATCTCGCTCTAGCCACCGCCCTGCGCTACCACAGTGAACCTGCACCCTCGCACAGAATTTGCGCATTAGAAAACATTAGAAAAAAATGTGGGCTGCATTTGGTTTGCCGACCGGCAAAAATAAATATATATCTACATAAATACACAAACAAAAAAAATGGCTTCTATTGATACAAAATTGAGATAAAAATGTGTACATTTATTTCTTTAGCAACAATTCTTAACAATGAAGCACGAAAAACAATTAAATAATAAATATCATTAACCGAACATTCTTTGTCGATCTGTGTTCGAAAAGTATAATTAAGAATAAATTCTTTAAAATAATTCAACTTACAACGTTCATAAGCGCCATCTATCCCACAGCCTTCCACAAACAGTTGCATACACACCATCTATATTTGAAAGTAAAGACAGCATGTGGCGCCACCTATTAGGTAAGCGGAAACTTACGTTGCCCAGTGCTGCTTTTAGCTCATATCGATAGTCGAGTATTTGACATCGATTGGGTGAGCAGGTTTTCGGTAATTTGCCATTTGCTGCTGTTGGTCACTTTAGTTTAAAACTTTGATTGAATGCATGAAAGTTTTTAAATAAGTCAGACAACGAAAAAGAGTTGTAAGTATTTGCACATAACTTTAGTGGCAGCTGAGTAATAGATTTTCAGCTGCAGTAACTAATAGTGGCGTGCGCTTCCGGCAAACATTGCTTCCACCTGCGACCACCTGCCCCAACAACAACAACGCACACGACCACAAACACAACAGAAGCACGATGAACATGAACAACGTCAATAATGGTGGCTACGTGCCGCCTGGCTACTATCCACCGAATGCTCCGCCGGCGGATGGCGCTCCAGCGCCCTATGCACCTGGCGCGAATGCGCCATATCCCCCAGGGTCACATGGAGGTCCGTCCCCACAGCCAATGAACTATGTGAGTACTCTCCGAAACTGGGGGCGTTGGCAACTTGTGTCTATACAATTGTCAGGCACAAACAAGCACACACACACACCACACGCTTGTGCATGATGTCATGCTTAGGCTTGCGTGATTGGATTGTATTTTTAAATTCCTCAATCATAATAGCACCACTATAATTAAAAAAAAAAAAAAGGCTGACAGTTTCGAACCGAATCGATTTTAAATTAATTTTTTTTTAATCAAAAACCGAATCAGTTGCGCAAAAATACAGTCGAACCAATGACTTGGTGTTAAATTAAGTAGAACCGAAAGTCTTGGTTCTAAATATGGTATGTATGTATATTGCCTGACCGCAGAGGCTACATCAATTTAAAATTACATATACAAAATAATAAACGCAATTAAACCTCACTACTTGGACCACTATTGAATGACTATGCTTCTAAAAACCGTGATTCCCTTTTTTGTTCGTGACAAACATATAATGCTTATATATACAGATATATGCATGTTTCTTTTCTTTTATATATATTCCACATGACATCCGAGGCTCGAACCATTAACTGTGTTGATTAAAATCAACCTTTAAGCGAGGCATTGGTTCAAACCAATATTTATATATTCATCATAGGCAAATCTCGCTGTATCAATATTATGCGGTTTAATTGCTAATGTGTGTCGGCACACACATACACAGCTTTTCAAGTAAAGTACATTCGTTTTGGTCCTATTAAAAACAAAATCTCGTTATCGGAACAAGTTTAAGAGACGCCCCCAATTCTTTTCTGATTGTAGAGTTGAATTAAACATGAAATCATTTTAGGGCTTTGCGCCGCCACAGCCCCAACCCCAACACCAAGGGGGTTATGCACCAGTACCTCAAATGCCCTATGGCGAGGCTTATGGAGGAGCGACGCCTTTTGGTGGTGGCGGAGCACAGCCTTATGGCTACCAACCCGGTCCAGCTGGGCCACCGCAGCCATTTGGGTATCCACCCGGACCGGCTGGACCCCAGCAACCGATTATCACTCAGCCAGGCATGCCGCCAGCTCATCCACAGCCTGGCATGGGACCAGGAGGACCCGCAGGTGAGTTGAGATCCATGCAGATCATATTAATAAACATGTGCATGTATGCTATGCCAACATTAACCACACCCATCAAGTCCACAATCGGAATTGTCTGAAATAAATAAAAACAAAAAAGCGCGCTCAGAAATAAACGACTTTACACACTGACCATTGGTGTCAATGCACCGTAATTGTGATAATGGCAAGTCCAGTGCCAGACCAGATCTTTGCTGCCATTGTACTACGCGGAATGCAATGCAGCATCGTGTCAAGGTGATTATAGAAATAGTTGGGAATGGGGGCTCGTGCGGCAAACTACAAAGTGTTTTTCTATTAGCACTCAAAATTAGAGCTGTCAATATTTGCCAGACTTGATGTCAGTGAGTTTTCGAGGTGGTTATCTCTATCCAGATGACTGACGTTGGTATCAACAGCAAGATGTTGTTGCTTGCACACCAAACGCGTTTGCTCTTCCATATGTTAAAGACCCCGTACTATAGATGATTCCAAAAGCCCTCTGGTTCTTATCACGATGCTTCGCGTTCGCTTTAATTGAAGCAATAAAATAATACAAAGCGCTATTTAAAACACGTTCGGCTATGTTGACTGCGATGATTTTTGCGGCACGACGCAACTGTCAACTTGTGTGCCCTCTGCCAGGCAGATGCTTCAGTTGAGCTCGGTGCAGCATCGAGAGCAGTCGCGACAGTCTGAAATTCGATAAGTGTGTGCGATGTCAGCACCAACCGCATCAACGATTCCGGTTCTAGTTCCAGCATCTAGCTCGAGTTACATCTCGACATTGGATCTGACCAAGAATGAGTCTGGCGATCAAAAGGAATCGACGCCTGCTGGCGCCAGTAGTGGCTCCAAAGTGTTACGCTTCATTTGGCACTCACTGTACAACAAATACAACTATTTCTGTACGAGATCACAGACGCTGAAGCAGTTGGTATGTCGCGAGGCCAATAAACCCCTGCCTAAGAAGTTTCGGCACACGATGCGACTGAACAAGTCGGCAAAGCGAAAGGGCTATGAGTTCTATATAAGCGATGACGATAGGAGGTGAGCCAAACTTAACCATTTTCCAGCTTGATTGAGTTATCTAAGTGCGCAGGCATTTAGGCAATTGAACAATATAAATCCGGGTTCGAATAGGTCGGTTAGTGCATCCTATAGCTTAAATAACAAAAGATCGTCAAGGACATAGATATTTTCATGGGAATAACAAAGATATAACAAAGATAACGTCCATTGTTATTTATGAAAATCATTGTGATGAAATTATAAATTTGCATGAACTTAAGATATATTGGGACTGTCGTAAACGCTATCATCACAAAGAGATTAGATAAAAAGCAGCTTTGAGTGGCGTAAAAAGCACAATAAACCGTTGCGCCCGGGTTCGTGGTCTGTCCATTGTAATGCCTTCAATTGGGCATGTTCTTTATGACGTTGAGCAATTGGCACGATGACAACGACATTGACCAATTGACACGCTTTTGTGGACGGTCGGTGCTTACAACCCACACATGTTGATTTGATTTAAAAATAAGGTTAAATTAAAGAGTATTTGGACTGATGATGTGTTTGTGTTGTTTATTTTCCATCAGGCGACTGGATGAGTATACCTTCAGGAATTCCGAACTGTCCGCGCGGATTGGAATACCTTACGAGTATCGACCAGCTTTTGGTTAAGCAAAAAGTTGAGCTGCTCGAAGCATTCACTGGCTTCGAGACCAACAATAAGTTCTCAATCAAAAACGCACTCGGCCAAAAGGTCTATTATGCGGTGGAGGACAGCGATTGCTGCACGCGCAACATGTGCGGTTCGGCACGGCCCTTCGATATGAAAATTTTTGATAATTACCAGCAAGAGGTCATTCACTTGAATCGCCCATTGGCCTGTTCGGCTTGCTGCTTTCCCTGCTGCCTACAGACAATGGAAGTAACCGCACCACCTGGCAATGTTATTGGCTCTATTGAACAAGAGTGGTCCGCTTGCAGTCCATCGTTTCGCATTCTGAATCACATTGGCGACACGGT
The DNA here is from genome assembly GCA_004149465.1 of Drosophila nigromelanica. Classification (NCBI taxonomy): domain Eukaryota; kingdom Metazoa; phylum Arthropoda; class Insecta; order Diptera; family Drosophilidae; genus Drosophila; species Drosophila nigromelanica. The sequence goes on from SCDS01000398.1 coordinate 24,336, forward strand.
GCTACGCATTGAAGGTCCCTTCTGCACATTCTCGCTATGCGGTGACGTAGAGTTCAATGTAAGTGTTAAAGTTCGATGGTAGAAACCGAATAATTAATTATTGTATTTGCATTTCAGGTGGTCTCCCTAACCGGAGAGAAAGTGGGCAAAATCTCCAAGCAATGGTCAGGCTTAGCACGTGAAATCTTCACGGATGCAGATGTCTTTGGCATCACTTTTCCACTGGATTTGGATGTTCGCATGAAAGCTATGCTGTTGGGCGCCACGTTTCTCATTGTAAGAAACCTCTTTTGTTATTTAATTGCAAGTTGTACTAACCGCACAATTGCACATTTAGTTGTACGCCATTCATTTCTTTCGTTTTTAACTCATGAGTCGTTTGCATCGCAGACTTCGTTGGTGCCGAGGTAAAAGTTATCTAATGAGCCCCTGAAAATACCTTGCTTACTTTGGCTATGCTTGTTCTTATGCAACATCCACGACATTCCAGAATTTCTCATTGTTAACCTTTTGGTTTTTTTTGTTCTTTTTTTTAGGATGCCATGTTCTTTGAGAAGTCCGGAAACCGAGAGACCGATGGCCCAGGCATGTTGTAGCCTTGATCAGATTGCTGTGGGATTTACGCGAACTTTTGCCTTTAACAAGTGTGAATATTTCAAAAGTAACTAATTATCGAAGACCTGTGAACTATCGCATACTAGTCTCCTATGGCCAAAGCGAAATCTTAAAAAATCAAAATCTCTTAACTTCACCAAAACTGTGCTAAAAGCAATTTGCAAGTTTTTCTTTTTTGTTGAGCTCAGGGTACATTTAGAATGTTATGTATTTATTGTTTTTATTACGCTATTTTTGTAATCGCTTTTTTTTATCAATATACGACGAATCACTTTCTTTTTAAATAGTTGATTATTTACAACGTTAAAAATAAAAATCTAAAAATCAAAATCTCTAAGCCGAGCTGCCAATGTACTTTAGCTATATATGTGTCTTACAATATAAATATGCATATATTTATAAATTAATTGCAGAATATTTAGAAAGAAAGTGAATGCCTTTAATGTATTTACTCTATTTAAAAGAAGAAATACCTGGAATGTATTTGCTTTAGAAAACACATTTTTGTTAGTTAAATAAATATTTATATATATATATATTAAAGAAATGAATTTAATGTCTGTTAAATGATAAAATCGAGTGAACCGACCAACTGAAACAGAAATATAAAGAATTATGCAATAATGTGAATTAAAATGTAAAAACAGAAATAAATGTTCTCTGCGTATCATTAGTAGTCACATATCTTCCTAGGTTGTAGAGATCTGGGTTATTGGACAGAGATCGAGAGAGGGTTAGCAGAACTTTCAAAACTGTTGTGTCTGAAAATTCCGGTTAGGCAGTCCAACCTTTTATATACAGAAACGACTTACGATTTGTCAAATTGCAATACAATTAACTTTAAATGTAAATTATTTAGAAAATGTATCATGTATATGGGAGCAACATCGCCAAAAAATCTGTGCTATTAAGTTTTAACGAGATACTGAGCATAGTCAAACTAGTAATTGAAGAATGTTTAAAAATATTTTCTGCAGGAACGATATATGGTAGTGCTTTCGCACATGTACTGTCCGCTCCAAAAAGGAACCTATGCAAAGTATCTTCAAAGCTGAGACTGGTTTATAGAAGGTTTAAGAGATTCGCTAAACTGGAAATAAGCTGGCACCAACATTGGAGTCAGGAGATCTTCGTACAGAACTGCTGCAGGAAACTCAACTTATCTCACGGTCAACTGGAAGAGATGCGGTCTAAGCACTTTTCTGACAATGCCTCCTTGGTCAATTTAAATGTCCGCCACAATGACCTGCTGACCTTAGCCACTTGCCTGATGAGCTATTTGCCAGTTTGACGTCTTTGCGGCTGCTTGACCTGAGCAACAATAACATTGAGCAACTGCATCCGTTGGCCTTCTCCTCGCTGCCCTTTTCGCGGGAGTTGCGGCTGAGGCGCAACAAGTTGACTTCACTGGCGAGAATCGACTGATGGAAATCGAGGACGATTTGCTAAACACGTTTGATAAGTTAACTGACCTGGAAATTATTAACAATCGGCTGACCTTCCTGCCTATATTGGAGGGACAGCTGCTGCCACATCAGCTTCGAGGGTAATCCCTGGCAGTGTTTGTGCCTGGACGCACTAACAAACTGGCTGCACGCGCACCATGTTAGCCATGCATATTTCAATGGACAGCAACCGCTCCGAATAGTCGCACCCATGGCGCAATGCGTGAGGGATTTGCAGGCGGTGTGCGAGCACGGAATAGTTAAGAGCTGCAAGCAGATTTGAGGTGGCAAAGGAGCGATAAATCAATAGCACTAAATGGTTGTGAAGTTGTTCGGTGGGTGGGTCGGCTGAACTGAGCTGAAACGGGCCGTGGGTGGCCAGTGGCCTTCGTAAATCACAGACAAATGAATGACCATCAGGCGCAAAAGTTTTGCAAGCCAAAGTATTTGGCCAACTGTCGTAAAACAATAAAACGGAAAGCGGCCACAGAGCAAAGCGCAATTACGGAACAACAGAGAGGGATGGGGCTGAGCATAGAACAGCACAGATTTTCAAATACTTAACACCACTTAAGCCAACAGTTGGACAATGACAACGACAAGTCGATTGCGGGCGTGGGCGGGGCACACATTGATTGCTGAGCGTAATTTAACGTAAGAATTTTTATTAAAATTCTCGAATTGTTTGCATATAAAGTTTGTGCTTACAATGAGCGGCCAACTGGCCATGACTTAATGAATAAATGATTGATTGAATAAGTGGATGTGACTGTGAATGTGAATGTGAATGTGAGTGGGGGTGGGGGTGCAGGTGCAGGTGCGTGTTGGTGTGTGAATACAAAAGGAAGCAAACTTCCGGCGGCACGGAAAACATGCGAAATTGAGCTGCGGGAATTGTTAGTGAATTTCCAAGATTACGTAACTGAACTAAATGAGTAAAAAATCGACATGAATAACGAATGAATTGCCAGTTAAATCGCACGAAAATGTTTCATATTTAATGACTAAAAAGGTTTTTTGAATTAATAAACGCTGTTGAGTGTTGAGGCACTCTTAATTACATCGAACAATGCCAATTGAACGAATCAGTTTTAATAAGTTTTTTAATTTCCTCAGTATTCAGTTTGTTGTCCTTAGGGAAAATATGTGTCTGCGTGTAAATAAATAATCGTGCACAGGTCACACACACACACACTTAGGCATACACAGATGCATTCGCAGAACTTGCAGGTAAATAAGTAGTTCAACTTTTGCGTATTCACGCAAATGCATTGAAATCCAGCAAAGGTATTCGTGGTATTCACACGCACAGGTGAAAGATGGTAACGTAGCTAGTGCCAGAAAGGGATCCTGATATAAGTGCAGGTGGCAATGCGTGTGCTCTGAATGCGGTAATTATGGGAGACGAACAAGTTGTTGGACCAGCTGCACAAAACGATATGGAGCATAGCGACTGGCTTCGTTGCTCGACAGGGACAATAAAAGTTTTGTTTGGCGGTCGTACATTGCAGACCTAGTCGAAGCTATGTGGGTTTCATCATCGTTGTGAGCATAAAAATGTTAACTAATTTAATTACTTATATTTTTGGGGTTAACATTTTCCAACGCCTGCCAAAGTTGTCGTCGGTCAAATTATCTCAGGTTAAAGGTGAAACTTTCGTTCGCCTCTTTCACTTTTCTTATGAATTTTGCGGTCGTCAACGAGGAGATGTTGCAAAGGAACCGGACAAAGTCTTTTCAATTAATTTAGGTACAAGCTTTGGCCGGACTTTTGTTTGAACAATTTGATAACCGAAAGTGCCAGACTTTCATTTGGTGTTCTCTTTGTGTGTGTGTGTGTGTGTGTGTATGCAACAAGTGTGCACACCGAAGTAAATATTGGACCCTCATCAAAATGACGACGTTCCGTGCTGTCAAAGACATCACAGCCATCAATTTGCAGACCTAAGTTTTGTCATTGTCCAAACATTGAGACTTTTAATTTAATGCTGGCCTCACCTGGCGTATGCGTTATATTATGAGTTTTCATATTTTTGGCCGCCTGCAGCTGATGTGTTTGGCATGTGGAGTGCTTCACCTGTTTCTGAATTGATATCTAGTGGCCCTTGGCCAGCTCGATTTTGTTTGCCGCTCTCATATTTCAGTTAATTGCGCGCACGGCTAATTGCATTTTTGTGGCCTAAATTGCCACACAATTTGTTAACAAAATATTTGCAAAACATTTTATCATTTTTATGCAATTAGCATGGCAATTGTATGTTTTAAATGCTACATTTTATGTAATTCCAACAAAATCAAAAATTAGCGCAAACTCTACAACAACGGCCGGATGTGGTCCGGAATTCACTTCAAATTACAAAATTTTGCGGTTCTGCGGCTCGCAGAATTTATAATTATCAACAGTTGCAGTTTTCTGTGTGTTGAGCTGCATAATTCGATTTACATGCAAACTTTGCGGCATAAATTGTACAGAGTTAAGAGTTGTGCTGGGCTGCGAATTTGCACGCAAACACTTTCTGTTATGTCAGTTAAAACTTTATAAAATAAATTTTTTTTTTTGCAAAGCAATTGCTTTTTTTCAGAGATGTCATCAGAACAACTATTCTTGCGGGTGCTCTTCTATACTGATTGAATAATAAGTACTTCCGAATACCGGTACGCGTAGTATGCTACTGTCGCGGACGTATTTCTGCAACCTGTTGTCGCTTGCCAACAGTAACTGGGCCGAGGCACGCATCAGTTTTCGTATTTTCTTCAATCGGTCGACCACTTGACGCTTATCTGCTCTGAGGCATTTGATGGGTACTAATGTCTGCTCGTCCATATAAAATTTTTTGTGAAATTGCTGTATAAATGTACGATAATCTTTGTGAGTGTAATAGGTCATTCTGATATCATCGTAACGCTCAAGGCATATGGCAGCTCGATGCTTCTGACACTTGGGCCAACTGTGCAGTCTTTCGATTTCAGTTTGCAGCTTCTGCGTCTGTTGCTGATTTTGTTGTATGCGACAGTCCAGGTTCTTGAGGCGGTTTCCTTCACTCTTCAATCGCTGCACCAGCTCTGCCACCTGGCTAGCTATTTCCGCTGTCTGGAGCTGCACCTGACGCACTTCATCATTCTGGGAGCCATGCGCTTTGATGTCTTCAAGGCATTTGATGTACTTAGCTGTCGCAGGCTTTTCACGTACGAGCGCCTTGCGGAGCTGCAAGGCGCGCTGCTTCATCTGCTCCAGTTGATCATAGATCTGGTCCAGAGACGAGGACTCTTCCTCTGCGACTGGCTCCTCAGTTGTGCTTTCGGCATCTGGCGTGGTCTCAGATGTGTTGGCAGCCAAGCCAGCTGCACGACATGGCTCCATGTTGCTAAGGAATTTGTGTATATTGTTTCATAAACAGTGTCGAGCTCCACCTGAAGCTGCCACAATGTCATCGCCTGCTGCCTGCACGTCCAATGAAAATGCTTCGTTGACGCCACAAAGTATGCAGCATGAAGTATGCAGCTGGGACAACGTTGCCTGCCAAAAATGTTACTTCATCCATGGCAGCCAGGCACAAAATTCCTTTGCTAATGATTTTTAATGGCCAAATTGCATGGCCAGCCCTTAGTTTGAGTGGAGGACTCTTGAGGTTAGCTTTCGCTGCTTGAATTTGTGGTGTGTGTGAGTGTGTGTGCATCGACTGCTGGCATCAGTTGAGACATGACCTGCTGTTCCTTCTGGCTCGCATGCTTATTAAGCTGGTATTTGTTGTTGGTAGCCACTAAAGCTGGGCAGGCAAAACATGCGCCTTTCTGGCTCATACACGTGCAAACACAATTCGATGCGAATTTGCGGTCAATAAATTATGCATGCCACCAACGCAGCAGCTCCACCCCCCCGCCCACCACGACCAAAAGGCGGGGCGCATCGAAAGCGGGCGGGCAGCGGCCATCGGCCTTAAAAAACAAATTAGTGGCGCTTACTCAACAAGATTGAGCGGCAATTGTGACCGCGTCATCGTCCTGCTCCATTCACAGTAGGTGTAGGCGTCACAGGCGTAGAGTGGCTGGCAGGCTGTGTCTTAAAGCCTCAATTAGGCCCCTTTATGGTCGGCGCCACTGCATTCAACGCGAGAGTCAACGCAGCATTCGAGAAACAACACAGATTGCGTTTGTCATGAGTGCCGACTAGCAGATACCCTGAAATCTGGACGAGCCTATATTATAAAAGTCTGCAGCTCTTAAAGTCTCCGAGATCGGACGGGCGGGCAGACAAAATAGACTCATCTGTTGATTCTAAACCAAGAATATATGTATATTTGTTACCTGTAACAAACACGAGTACAAAGCCAGTATACCCGTTTAAGCCATTTTCAATGGGTTCAGAGTATAAAAAGGAAAAAATGAATTCGAACTTAATTAGTGAAAGAGCTTCCGGCTGTCGTCCTGTGGGCAGCTCTCTGATCTCTTGAGCGCGCAACTATTTATAGACCCATAGATATTAAGTGATGAATATTCATATAAATATGTGCTAGGTACGAAACTGACACGGCAAATCAACAGCTGAATATAATTCTGTTTATAAAAACGTGCAATCCTCGTAATTTGTTTCATTTCTGCCATTGTGAGGGAGTGGGGGGAATGGAAATGGAAATGTGTCGACTGTTGGCAATTGGCCTCCGCATCTGTTGCAAATGAAATTATGTAAATGTGACAGCAGCAGCTGCTGCGTTTCCAGCGTGTGTGCCAGTGTGTGTCGGTGTCATAGGTTGACCCACAAATACAATGGGAATGTGGTTTTCGTGGCTGTCGCTTGCCTAAACATGGCTTAATGTTGATTACTTGTATTAAACATGCGAAAAACGCGGCCCAAACGCCAACAGACTGCACCAAAAACAATAAAGGATGCTATTGTATGTAGATATGAATGACTGTGTGTGTGTGTGTGTGTGTGTGTGAGTGTTTGGGTGTGGGTACAACAAATTGACGCTTCAATTAAACATTTGCGTGGCAATTGAATAAATTTAATGGCAAATAAGGCTTATTACGACTGCCAAGCGGCCAATGAAAATGGAAATTAGTGCGGTTGCCCATAAACTTGGCAAAGCCAATCGATGCTGCAATCCCTGACTGCAGCATGCAAATTGAAAGAAAAATCCCATTCAAGTGGCCACAAGCTGTTTATGGCGATGGCAACGGCGCGGCAAACTTAAATAGTAAATAACAACAATAACAAGCACCGCAGGAGCCGCCAAGTCGCAGCTGTGTCACGTACCAAACTTACTGCAAAAAAGTTGGAAAACAACATTTTGCTTTGATGGCCATCCAAGTTGCGTTTTCGCATTGCAAACTCCTTGACGGGGCTTATAGTCCTGGACAAGTTAAAGTAACGGCATTACGAGATAAGTCCTGAACGGTCTAAAATGTCAGTCAGGCACTTGGAACTGATTCCTCACCAAGTTAACACTAAAAATTTGGAAGCCAATTGAATTTAATAAAATGTATTGGCTAGAGTATTTGCCAGTCGGGCATGAAATGCTTGCTTTTAATTCCCATTTAAAGCCAATGGCAATGTTGCTGTCGGTGTCGATGTCGATGGCGATGTCGATGGCTAGACCAAATTTATATTGATTTTGTTATTGGCCGGGTCCGGCTGTTCGCTGGGTTGGCCTTATCGAAAAAGGGTGAGCCTCGAGTGTCACTTGGGGCGCGCTTTGACAAAAAGTTTCCTTTTATTATTTATGCGCCTTAGATGCCCCTAGGCAATGGGTTCTTTATATATTGTTTATAAGGGCATGCGCTCCTTCGAGATTTAGTTTTAAATTTATGTAGCAGCTGGCTTGCTGTAATAATATACCATATACCGAAATGTCAAATGCATTCTGCTAAAGAGCCCAAATTCTCATAATGTGTTAAGTTTTGGCATTTCGACTGCTGGCAATTTTGAGTGGTGCTGTTGCTGCTGCTGCTGCCACTTGAGCTGTTGGCAAACAGTCTGGTAAGCAACTTCGCCACTTGGAATGCCAGAAAGTTTACCCAAAAGAGGCCAGCAAACTAATTATTTAGTTTCATTTCGAGCAATGGCGAAACGGCAAACGGCAAACGGCAAACGTCAGCGTAAGCAAAATATCAATAAAAACTCCAATCGAGATCTATTTCAATTAAGTTGTATGAAAACTTTTTAATTAACGGCACTGCAGAACCAGAGCCAAAAGCAGAAGAAGCCGGTTTTCATTTCCGGCTTACCTCACATTGTTGCGCAATTTATTGCTGCGTCTAATTGGGCAACGTGCAACAACAAAAAGCCAAAACAAAGTATAAGAAAAAACCAACCATTAAATGGGGAAGAAATTCAAGTTATGTAAATGTTGATAAATCAAGCTGCAACTGTTGTCTGTGACAAGCGGACAACTGTTGGACAGTAGAAATAAATAAATAAACACGTATTAGGCAAAGGACGCTAACATGTTCAGGCTGACCCCAATGTGCTTGCTGCTGGCCTAGTGGCAACTACTTGTACTGTTGCATACTTTCCTGTGACCCTCATCAAAAGTGGCGGCCATTGTTGGAGTTGGCCCCTGCCGTGACACCTTGTGATTTAAAAGGCAGGTCGAAACTAAAGCTTTGCGGCTTGACTCGGTGATTTATTGGAGTAAAGCTGATTTAGTGCCAGAAATGCTATTAGCTGCGGCTAACACAAACAGTGCAGGGGGGCTGGGGAGGCTGTTTAGCAGAAGTGAACACACGATATGTGGGCTACAATCACATCGTCTAGACTCTAGAAACGAACTCTGAGAACTGTCAAATTGTTGCCTACTTTTTTATTGTTCATCCTTCATAGGCAGACGTATAGTCAATGGCCCGAAGTTTATTATAGAAATGACAAACGCAGCGACATCTTGAATTGAACTGACGATGAGCCGTTTTTCTTCTATCCTGCTGCTTGATAAATTGTGCGCTGGCCCCCGATCCAATGGGCTATTAACAAGATAAATGAGCGACAATAACTGGTGGGACTTGCTTCCGTTGCACAATAAGGCGAATGCGTAATTACCATTTCATATGCATTAAGCTTCAGTCATAAGCCACAGCGCGGAGCATTTAAGCAAATATTTGTGTAAAGCTGGCTAAGAGGCTCCCCGGCTTCTGTCTGTCTGGCTGGCTGGCTGGTTGCGGGACCGACTGGCAAATGGTAGCGCAGTGTCATTAAGCGCATTTGTAAAATCATCAACAATATACGCGCAAAGCGTCGTCGATGTCGTCGCTGGCGTTGCCTGGTTGGCAAATGGATTTTATTGTAAGCGAGGCATAAAAAATGCACAACAAATTGAAATGCGATCAATAATAATTATTGTTGGCGCACAGTGAATACACAGAATAATTGCGTTTCCATGCAATTGCTCAATTCTCAATTCCACAAGGAGCTGCCTATCGCACAATGACGCGATTATCAAAAGAAATTGATGGTCCTCGAAAAATATCGAATGACCGCTGGAACTGAAATTTAATGTCAATAAGAAAATTCGTTCGTTGACGTTTATAAATAGAATTCATTGATTTCATTTCGATCGCAAAGTATCGAATATATTAATTTATACCTTAACATGAAATACCTTCCTGTTAACATTTAAATCACATTTAACGTCAGTTTTTTAATTCGTCAATTTGAGCACAAATTCTCACTGCAAACTTTCAACTACGATCCCATTGTGCACCAATTGGCAGCAGCGGCATCGTTTAAAAAAACATTAGCCCGGGTGACGGCTCCGAGCGCGCCACATTGCAGCTTCAACTTTAAGCTATAAAGTAGTAAAAGTTTACGGTGATTGAAACACAAGCATCTTGAATGTCTCGGATGACCGCAAGTGCGACGCTGTTGGTGGCCAACGGCCTTGTCCAGTTCGTCACAATGAAAATCCAATTTAATTTTACTGATTCTGCACTTTGGCCAAATCGAAGTGAGCAGAATGAAATCTCATCGGCAGACCACAAACCAACCCATGTGACGGGGCTGCATCTTACAGATAGCGAACATATCGTAAATGTATGCGGGGGGTCTCTTGACGGCGCATCTAATTATTGTTTGCCGTGCTTAAACGCCAGGAAAATTGAATTGCAATCAAAATAAAATGCGACGAAAATTGAATTTGCGTCCGGAAGTTAAGTTGCCGGCCAAGACAGGGAGCCGTTACCGGTGTCAGCCAGGTCAGCTTTGCTTGGGCTCACAATGACGGCGAGCATTGAAGCTCAGCGCCGACAAATCCTTAAAGATTTCAGTTTAGCCCTAGCCCAAGGCAATAAGAAGCAAAAGAAGCGTAACCAACGGACAGAAACAGAGGCAAAAGCAGCAGGTAACATAAAACGAACAACGAACTGACTCTAGATAAAAGCGGGGGCAGCGGGCTATTCCAATAGGAGAGGTCTGTCAAGGTTAGGCTATGTCGTGCCCTGGTTCACCAACATCCAGCAATGTGTGTTTGACATTTGATTTCACAGAAAAAAAGGAGTCGTCAAGGCTTTTCCTTGCCGTTTGCAATCATTTTATTACATGACTCTCGACCAACCACCCAATGCGGCGAGGGAAATGCAGTTGACCTGACCAAACGGTATCCAATTATAAGAAAACACCCAAATGAACCGGGCCCAACAACTGTCAGATGTTCAAGTTGGCCGACTTCTTCAGATTTTGGGATTCATTTGCATTTGCAAATGCAAATTAAATTCACGCTGCGTGTGAACGAGGAGCAGCTCACAAAAAACAGAAATGTTTTTTTAGAATATAAAATATCCTATAAATAAATTAGTCAAAAAAGCTTAAATATTTAAATGAATTTATTTGAGTTTAAAGTTTTATATGTACAAACATTAAAACTATCTATATATATATGTCAGACTTAGTTATTTTGCTATAAATACCATACCCTGCACACACTGTCGGTTCATTTTATAGGGTATAATGAATGTTTAACATGCAAATGTGCACTGTCCAGTAACTTGGTCTAAAGTCGTTGCCCCAAAGGTCCGTTAGTGTCAGAGTCAAAGTCATGCACTGACTGGCGGCCTCTTTGCCTATGGTAATTGCCGTCCGGTAAGAGTCGTCAACAACAGACAGGCAGCGTCCTGTACAGTGACTGCCTCCAGTTTGTGTATCCACTCAAATTCAATGTAAATATTTGCCTTATTATCATTGTGGGGCACCCCGAATTGATAAGCGTCAAGCCGCCCTCGTGATTTTCAACGACCGCCCAAGAGTATGCTACAAATTATATAACCACGAGTTATGCTAATGTCACTGGCCACTGAAGTCAGTGGAGGGGGTGAGGCCCGTTAAATGTTGGTGTTAATTCAAATGATATTATTTAATGCAGAGTACACGAAACATAGCGCTAAGTGTGTTTATGTGTGTTTGTATATGAAAAGAAAGTGTTTTTAAATTCATGGGATAACCGCTTGCATAATACAACGAAAAGCGACAAAAAGTGAATTTATTCATGTTGACAACTTTTAGGTACACATTACACAATCAATGTATGTGTGACCAGCGGCAACAACTACATCAATTTCATTTAATGACTAGTTTTAACGGCAAATTAATATGCATATACCAATTAGAGTTTATCAACAATATAACAGAAGAGATAAAAAACACGAATACGACACGTTGTCGTTCTTGTTGCCTGCTTACAGAAAGCCATACCAACAATAAAAACACCTGCAATGAAAATCAATAGTTTTCATGTAATTCATGCAATCAAATGTACAAATTTGCATATTTATTGAATTTTGTGATTGAACGCGATACACTTGAAAACACGAAAAAAAGGGATAACAGTGTGTGAAACAGAGCGTAAACTTAAATTCAACTGATTGACGAGATTTCCACCGCCAGCATTATAAACAATTTAAGCCTTGTGGTGTTATATTAAACCAAACACATTAATAAATTATTTCTACAAATTGAATTTGTCTGTCTTGTTATGTTATTAAGTCAATATAAGTGGCAAAATGTTTATTAAGCTGAAATGGCAAATTTATTAGTGAGTCATTGTCAATGGAAAGTTGACAACAAGGCGAATCACTAAAATAAATACTCCGAAATCTGTGAAACCCCCCGAAACTGTAAACTAATAACAATGAACCATTTTCAAGTTTATTTGATGTTGCGATTTTATGACACATAGTTCACAATAAGTTATTATAAATTATAGAGAACGATAATATTGATTTTTATTCATCATATTTGGGCTAATATATATAGATTTGTTCATAATATCTTGTTTCAATTCGACATTCCTCACCTACTTTACCAAGAACAGCTCAATATTTTCTATTTTATTTGTAGAGTTTTTCAAAGATTTAAAATATAAGTACATATAATTAAAAGAGCTGGTGGCACTCAGGCTCATTATTCTCTGCATTATTAAAGCTGATGCTGATCTGACATTGATTTGGATTTTAAGCTGCTCTTTGCTCATTGTGTGGCAACAACAATAACAACAACTGCTGTTTTATTACGATGTGTTTATTTTTGCTTTTGCTTCTTTTAGTCAAGCCGACTTCACTTTGTCAGTTTTATGAGCGTAAATGGCATTTTCTTGCCGTCAAGCTGCCACGCCCATTGCAGCCTGAGTGACGCCCACACTGCCTCTTTCATTCATTTCATTTGCCTTAAAGTGTCAATTACCAAGAGACGTGAATCAAGTTTCATCCTATAATCGACTAAATAAATATGTGTATGTATGTGTGTTCTTAAATTATAAATTGCTCGAAGGCAGCTGCAACAATGACAACAACAGCAACAACAACAACAAAGGTAATGAGAGCAATTGGTCTATTTATTTGTTATTTGTTGTGGATGTTTCTCGTTGATTTTGTGCTTCCCTTTTTGTTGTTGTTACCTGTTATTATTATTGTTGTTGTTGCTGCTGCTGCCGTTATCGGCAGTGAAAGAAAGAGAAAGTGCCTTTAGCCAGTTTTTTTTTTGGTATTTATTTTGTTGCTGCTGCTGTTGTTGTTGTATTTACTTATTCGAATTGCCTGCACTGTGCCTGTGAGAGCGAGGAGGCAAAGAATGTCAATTTCTGGTCGTAATGCTCATGTAGAGGCCACAGCGGACTTTTGCTTTTTTTGAAGCTGTGAAACAAGCCCCACATTAACTCAAACACAACAACAACAACAACAACTACAACACACACACACACACACACACACAGTGACACACACAGCTGCATACGAGAGTCGCTCGTGATGCTTCCACTTCCACTTGGCTCGGCGTCTCTTTATTTTTTCATTTTATTTATTTTTTTTATTTATTTTTTTTTTATTTTTTTCCGATAGGCTTTGTTCGATTTTTGGTTGATTTTGTTATTTGTATTTATTTTTTCTTTTACTCTCATTGGGCTGCCACAAAGCATGAAAGTAAAAATGGGCATCATTTAATGACGTCGTTGACAACTTTTTCTTTTTGTAGAACGATTAATATGCATATCAATGTAAGTCTTCTTGTGGAAGACTTTCGCTAATTGAAAGACGCAAGACAAGTTTCAGCTCTTAGCTCAAGTTCTCTCTGCATATTCATTGCAATGCGACACAATTAAATCAGACAGATATAGAGATGGGCATGGTCAGGTAGCCGTAGCCCAACCCAAAAGACTTCGGGGCTAGCGCACAAATTTAGAAAACTTTTTGAGGGCACTTTCATTTACCATTTTGTTTTTTTTTTTTTTTGTATTTTTATTTTTTGCCGGTGCGTATTGAAATTGCTTGGCACGGCTCGGCTCGGCTTTCGTTCGATGGATGCGCCGCTCATTGAATGCGAAATGAGCAGCAGAAATGTACAGGAAGGTACTTGGAACTTGGAGCTCAAAACTTGAAGCTTGGCACTTGGTACTGGCTTAACGGTCAACAGAATTGCCGGCCGTTGTCGTAGACGTTGACGTTAACATTGACGTTGTTGTTATCGTTGTGGATTGTACGTGAATGAATTCATCAAAAAAAAAAAAAAAAACAGCAGCAACAACAATAACAGCAGCTACGAAACCTCTTCAATTCAGTCAGTGGTAATGCACAGCAAGAAAAATTGAATATAATGTGCAAATGAAATTCAACACCAACAACAATAAGCTAAAACCCCAAACCCAAATCCAAATACAAATCCACATCGACAATTTCTGCGGCTTGGCTTGAACGTACATATTTGAATTTTCAACAAAATGAAATTGTTCGCACGCATTTCGAATATAATCAGGCAGCAGCAGCGGCAGCAGCGGCAACAGCAGCGACTAACTAAAAACCGCTTTGAAAATCGATTAGTTGGCAGCCACACGCACTGAATGGCAGGTAACCTCTTATTTTATTGACAATTGCCACTGCCTCCTCACTCACGCAAAATCCCACTAGTAATTATTCCGATCACAAAGCGACGCTTTCATGCATAATCTTACCTAAAACTACAGCCGTGGCAACAACATCAACATCAACAACAACAACAGCGAAAAACAACACACGTGCAGGGAGATAAAACTTACTAAGGTATTTTTATTTCACTTTTTTTTTGTGGAATATTTAGAGCCGAAAGAAAAGCGAAACTTTTTTGTGACGTTGACTTGGCAAGAAAAACGGTTGGTAATCAAATAATTTCTAGCATTTAATTGTCAACGTCAACATTGTATGTCTGCTTGTTAATAAAAGCCGGAAAAGCGGGCCAAGAAATTCGATTGCTTAAACAAAAAAGGCACGGAAATAATCATGAGCTTTAAATGAATAGGGTCGACAGGAATAGGCAATTTATTTAAGGCTGGGCTGTTTGGAAGTTTGTCTTGTTTTAATTCTGTATAATTTCAATAGCAGACAGATATAATTTATTTTAAATTGCTAGCTATAGAAAATTATATAGCATTCATTTTATAAATAGATAATAGTTCTTAAATTCTATTCAAAAACTTTATATTTATAATATTTATTTATATTTAAACAATTTCTTCAAATTGTTACGTTATTATCTGTACTATTTATTTGATATTATTTAGTTATTTTTTGCTTTTTTTCGATGCCGTTAAATTATTTGTGACGTATCTTTTTGTTTATTGAATTTACAAACAAGCTATATTTGTCTCGTTGGGAGCATGCGACTCGCAGATACTCTGAACATACATTATATTCATACAATACATTACATACACTTAAGCACTCATACATACATACACAAATTCATACATAAACACACACGCGCATACAAACACACGCAGCCCCTATTATGGGCACTAAATTCTTGAATAACTTCTAAACTAACAATTTTTGAAATAAACTTGATCTGCGTAATATATCTGCGACAGCGAAAAATTGTCCTGGCTAGTGATGATGGCCACGAATATATTTTTATAGGGTCGCAGACGATTCCTTCTTTATGTTACATACATTTGCACACAATCATTATACACTTTTACCCATTTCAATGGGTTCAGAGTTTAATAAACAAGTTAGCTGGAATTTCTTGACGTAGCAATAAAACTTGAGAAGATTCTCAATAACCACTTGAAAAATGGGCAATCAACAAATCTAGAAACAAACCAACGAAAATTAATATGGACACCGAAAAAAAACTTTGGCGCTAGCAGCAAAAACTAATCAGCGCCAGAAGCCCCAATTTTCATCTTATCCCGTCTGCAAGAAAGTTGAGCAAATTAATTAGTCAAACGGAGCAACATCTTTGAGTCGGACTCGAAGGCCGCTAGCTTCTCGGCACGCCCTCCTGATTAGTTTATGAAAATGTTTACAAAGCCACCAAACAGCAAAAGACATTTTGATTAGGTGCAACTAAGTTTGAACTTGGCTGGTTTTTTGGGCGAGGTCGGACGCCAAATCCGCTGGCTTCCTTGGGGAAGAAATTGGGCGTTACATGTAATTGTTTTTGTTTTTCAGGTTTCTTGCCACCTGAGTGGTGTTGCCAAGGAAAATGTCAAAGTGTATTAAGCCGGTAAAATGCTAAATTATATGGTCTTTAAACCCAGCCCCATTGGCCAACGTTTTTTAACACTTTAAATAGTTGATGTTTTGCCAAGCAAAAATTTGCAGCCTTGAGTGAAAGGTTTTTTTTTTTTGTTTGCCTGTTGTTGACTTTAGTCGAAGCTCGTCGATGTTTGTTTTTTCTGCGATATCTGTTGTTGTTTTTCGGCACATTACATAAAATTTCGTAACATTCTGCGGCAAAAGACTGAAAACGTCTGCAAGTCGAGTTGGGTTTTAAAGTTGAGAAAACTCCACTGACCTGTTAACTGAAATGCTTTGTAAAGACTTGCATACTTTGCCTGCTGTCTCAATAACAGCAACAACAACAACAACAACAACAATAAGTTGCGAAGAAAGTTATAGACAGCCCAATCTCTTGGCTACAGTAAAAACAACTTTTGCCCAACTAGTACAGCTACAACTACAATAACAATAGCAAGAGACCGCTATAAACGAGTAGAACACGTTTTACTGTTGGATTCGCCGACGTTGTCGTTGTATCTGAGTGAGAGCGTGTATGTGTGCGTGTGTGTGTGTGTGTGTGCGAGTGTGTGTGTGTGGGAAAGCTTTGGCTATGACAGTCCACTCGACTGACTGTCAATTTTCCTTGGCCCACTGTGTCCCGGACATTGAAAATGAAATGCAAGTCAACTTAATTACATTACAATTTGTCAGGGGTATAAGATGTATTTCGTGCGGTTGGTTTTGGCTTTTTTTTTTTTTTTTTTGTTTTGGCTAATATCGAACTTAACTGTTCAATGGCTGGCGATTTCACTTTAATGTGCCTTTGTTTGCCACATGAGCTCAGAAATTAGCACTTCTTTGGTCTGTCGAAGCGCGAAAAAGCTCATCAATAAAAGTCGCGCATATTTACATACAATATATTATTTAAGCACCAACTGAGGGAGTTGCCCAATGGGAATGTCAAGAATGGGGTTAGGGAGCGTCAGTTGAAATACAGAAACAATCACGTAATCATTCCTAGTAGGCATCTTGTATTCAAATCTGATATGGTTTTTAGAATGATAAAATATGACACAGATGTATAATTTTTAAATAATTTAATTATTTAATTTAATTATAATTATTATATATACATATTTAAATCATTTCAATATATGGTATATTATTTTCGTATTCAATAAAGCTTAATTCAGCTTAAAAATTGATATCATTCTTAGATTAAAATGCAGCATCAGCCTATTTGGTCACTAACTGTAATAACGAGTTGTTTCTTGTGCCAAATACTTTCCCATAGGAACCGCCAAAGAGCGTCAAAAATTGATTGAAAATCAAGTTGGTCAGCAAAGGGAGAGAGACCTCGAGAGAGGGAGAGAGAGAGAGAGAAAGAGAGGGCTTTCAGAAGAGAGCTCAAAGAAAGCAATGTAAACGAATTGTGGGGGAACAAGTTGGTGTCTTGACGGTGTCGTCTACAACTATGCTGGTAACTGAAGATTCCAGCCACGATCAGTTGCAGACGGTCAGTCGTGCGAGACAGTTGAGTGCGCGGCGGTGTGAAAATTGCCAACAACGAAGCTCGACAACATTAACTAAGCAACTACAATCACAATCAGAAACCAAAAACTCCCCCAGCGAGAAACAGGTAAAAAGCAAACGTTGAAAAAAGAAAGTCAGTCAAGAATCGCATGGGGCTAAAAAGCATACAAGAGAAGCTCAACCAGCGACAGTCTTCAACGGGTACTCGAGGAGTGAGCAACGGTTACTTAAACTCAAACTTAAATCGGTTATCGTAACAAGAACTATCAAACTAAACAAACATCCAAAAGAAACGGTGTGTGAAGCAAGAAACTGAAACTAAAATATATGTACATGTACGAATAATCGATTATCATTATCATAACCAAGCAGGCAGCTCGAGTTTAGCGTTGGATTAATTGTGTTAAAAGCTGAGGATTACATCAAATCGTATCGTGTGTGTGCTATTATTCACTTATGTTAACCCCAAGCAATTGGCATGCAAAGCGATTACCCCCCTTCACCCCACCGCATTGCTGCTGACCCACAAAACAGATCACAAACGAGAAACGAGAAATAGAAAGAGCCTTGGCAACGTCTTGGGCAAGAACTTTTAATTGATTTTCAGAGCTCACAAAAACCAGAAACTACTGAAAACCCGGACTCGGACTCTTAACTGGCTTGGCCCATAAATTGTATCTGCGCAGCAATTTAGAGCCATCGCCGGCTTTTTTTATGTGCTCTGCTCCAGATACAAGCCACACAACCCAACTCTGCACCATTTCATGTGTGCTCTGTGGTCAGCAGCAGCGGCCACGTTGAGCAATCTTTCAGGTTTCTTCTTACAAGCTGACCCACATACGAGCCAGTGGCTAATTTAAGTGTTTCCTGGCATCGCAGTTATAGTTTACGCTGTTTACACAGCTCCTGCACTTTGCTGCCAAAACAAAACACTTGAGAAGTGTTGTTCCAAAGAGTCACAGCAACAACAACAACAACAACAACAACAATAACAACAACAACAAATAACTGCAACATCAACAGCAGATATGCACTTAAGACAAGTAGAAGCTATTAACAGAGAAATATTCGACATCGACATTGTGGTTTTTCTACGAAATTTGAGTGGTGCACACAATGTACCCACTTTACAATTCACATACCCCAAAAGTTGCCACACGTTTTTTTTCTCTCACTTATGACAAGAAATGCAAAAACTTACGCAGCTCTCGAAAGAAAGGATGAAAAACTAGTGCTTGGGCCGATTACTGACTCTCAAATACCCCGTTAGGTATTATCAGACGAGAGTGTGTGTAATTATGTTGCAAAAATATATTTCTAAAAGCTCTCTGATTAATTTAACAAAAACCTTGAACTCAAGAAGATTTTCTTAAGATAGAAATTTAGGAATTCGTGAATCCATAGAAACGTTTTTGTTAAAATGTATAAGTCCTCTTTAAACGAGCAACAGTACAGGGTATGCGTGGAAAAACTTTGACTAGACCATGTCCATTTAGTTGGTTGAGAGCAAGTGCATTGTTGTGCCGCCAGGTGGCGCTGACGCGACGGCAACAACTCCTAATTCATGCGACGAGCGTGCACAAACTGAGCGAGATGGATTATCAAGATGGCAAAGTGTGAGACAAAGAGGGAAACTGAGCAGTCTTGCGTGAGTTGCTGCTGTGGCTGCAGGTGCTTCAGCATTGGGCGTGGCAGTTCAAGCGGCACGTGTAAAGATTATTTTTCTGCTTTACTTCTGTTGGCATTGTCTTGGAAAATTAACCACAACGGCAGCAGCCGGCAAGACAACCTGCGAGGCAAGTTTAAACAAAGACTCGACAGCGCCTGAACAACGATGGTAACAGGCTGATATGCAAATCCTGCGGCACTTTTGTGGGCGTCTGCGCGTGGCCTTTTGTACGGCCAGCATATTTATTGATATGACGCTGATATGACAACGCAAACGTAGATAGAACGTAGCAGCAGCAGCAGCAGCCGCAGGCATAAGTGAGGGGATCAAGTGGTTGCGGGTGGTTGCGGGCGGGCATCGGCTTCAATAATCCTCATTGTGTGTATGCGTGTGTGCGAGTGTGTATCTGTGTGTGTATGGGGCTTAAGTAATTTTGCTGGCTGTCATGCAAGTGCACGGCAAACACTCTCGCAATGCTTCCTCCATTTACCCGCCGCGTGCCCCTTTCCTACTCGCATGAATATTAATGTAAAATGCACACACGGTTAGTTGCATTTTTCTATGATGCATAAAAAAATATAGTGGGAGCAACGTTCCATGTGAGTTAGTGCCTACAATAGGGAAGAACAGCAAGAACCAGAACCAACTGGTTGCCATTGTCGGCGGGGGGCGAAGGGGAGCTGAATATTCCACGCACTCTTGCCTGTCAAAAGTTTTCCCTTTGCATTGTTGTTGTTGTTGTTGTTGTTGTTGTTGCTGTTGCCATTGCTGTCATAGCATGATGCGTAAAATGTTCGGAGTTAGGTGAGAAAATGGAAGAACATTGAGCGGCTCAAGGCGTTCAGTTGGGCAACGGGGGGCGGGACGCATGCATGGGCAAAGTAAATGCAATTTCGTAGACTTCAATAACCCGAGTTTATAAGTACCCAACTGAAGATGCCGCAGTTGTGAGTTGCGAAAACGTCAACACTGACAATGGGCGAAATTATAAAAGTACTCTACAAACATTTGTTCGATGTGCGATAGACAGAAATCTGCACTATGGTATTTCTGGATAATAATGAATGAAATATAATTATAGTTAAATAATAGATATTCGAAATTGTTTAATTTTTTTTACTGTGCCACATTCCGCGAATAGATTGTCGTTGCCAGGAGCAGGTGATATATATTTTATAATCGTCTTCTGTGTGCCACGCCCACAACGTCGCTCTGTCGTTGTAGGTGCCCCGTTGCATTGCCTGTGGCTTCAGATTTTAATAAACGCATCTCGAGAGTTCGCGTCGTAAAAGTTTTAATTAAGAACAGCGTCTTCAGTCGCATCATCAACACGACAGCATGGCATGGAAAGAAACTCGGCTGCCATAAAACTGCAGCTTCGAGCTTATCAGTTGGGCCATCTTCAACTTGGCGGGGCCCTTAACGGGAAGCCACTGCCAACTTGGCCAACTGTATTGGCCTGGGCAGTAGGTCACTGGGTTTTCACTTTGCTTTATAGGCAGCGACGTTTGCTTATCAGCGCTAAGCTGAACTCGATTTTTAAAACGTTTTACTCATTTTTCAATAAGTGGCCAAACAGGCGGCCAACAACAACAACAATAACAACGCCAGCAACAACACAGCACAACACAACCAAACACAACAACAAATCGTTGCCGCACAAAACTTGTTCATGGCAGCGACGTCGACGTTGCTTTCACTTGGGGCAGCCGCACTTGACAGTGCGACAATAACAACAATAATAACAACAGCAACAGCATCAACAAGAGCAGCGACAGCAACAGCAACAATTGTTGCGGTTGTTTGTTATAGCCATTGGCTGTTGGCCATGCTGATTGTCATGGCTAAAGAGCCAACAGCAATCGCAGCAACAAAGTCCACAATAAAGCACTGCCAATGAGGTTGGAAAGTTTAGGATGGCCATTTAAATACCAGAAAATACCCTAAAACGTAGCACTTGTTTATTTGTTTAATTATTTAACTTGCTCTTTAAGTCAAAAAGCTAATTTTTAAGCTGACAACTTATTACTGACTGCCCAAGTTTTATAATATGTAAGCGTAGCTAGCCTGGCATCTGAAATTACATTACATTACTTATTTAATTTCTAATACTAGCGCTCAAAATTCTTAGCCCGATTTAAATCTGTTGCCCACATTGTCTATGCTCAAACGTGTCTAGTTGTAAGTGAATGTTGTCGACGGACGATCTTCGACTTCGGCACGTTTGCAGCATTTGCAACAGAGTCGTTGTAACACTGCAATACACTCACTTTTGTCTGTCTTTGTGTCTTTACCTGCCACTGTGGTGGCGGCGGGAATGGCGTCAAACGGCGCCTGCAGCTGTCCAAAAAGCGTTGTTGTTGTTGATGTTGTTGTTGTTGCTGTTGTTGCTGCTGCTGTTGTGTGTCAAGTGCCAACAAAATGGACATGTGGACACCGCCCGGCAGCAACTTTGAGGCGCAGTTCAAAAACATGTTTACACTCGCACTTACACACACAAACACACACACACACACACTCACCTATGTGCTTGCAGGTTGCTTTCTTTGATGTCTTATTGACTGGCCGAGTAACTTAGTGGCCTGCCAGTTGGCTTTGTTCGATAAATATGTAATTTATAAGCCATGAAAAAGAAAGTGTTGTTGTACTGCAACGAATTGGGTTAACCGCAAAAGTAAAAGTTCTGCAAATGATGTAGCTGTCAACTTGAATGGCCCACAATTTCAATTTCTTCTCGTTTGCATTCCATCTGTTGCAGAGACGAACCAAATATGAAACTCGTGATTTTGCTGTGCGTGCTTAGTGCGCTCCTGCTGCAGATTGAGGCGTCGCCGGTGCAGCTGCTCTCGAGGAGCGAGCGGGCCGTGGCCCGCCAGCAGGCGGTCAACAATGAGGTGGCACCGGCGGCGGCGCCAGCCAGCGATGATGATGACGACGACGACGAGGATGACGACGATGATGAGCCGGATTTGGGCGATTTGGTTGATGACGATGATGGTAGGTAGACCGAACTGCATACTGAATTATTAAGCAAGCACCTCGAGCACCTGAGCACCTGAACACCATGCACCACCAAGAGCCACTGCAATTGCAGCCACAAAGAGGCACTCAACGCAGCAACCACCAATCGCAACCACAGAATTTGAATATTTGTGTGACGTTATTAACGAGAATTTTGTGCTCTCCTTTCCTTGGGTAACACAGTTATTTTGCTTTCGGGGTTTACAGATGATGACGACGAGGAAGACGACGACGATGACGAGGAAGATGACACGCCACAGGGCCAGGCAGCGCCAGCAGCCGGCGCCAGCGACGACGACGACGAAGAAGAGGACGACGACGATGATGACTACTTGGACAGACTCTTCGATGATATTCTGGGCGGTAAGCGAGCGTGAGAAATGTCTGCCGGGCAATTAAAACCCATTTCGCAACCACTACCAGATGATGATGACGAGGACGACGACGATGAGCCGGCGCCCGCTGCCAGCGCACAGCAAAGTGCGGCTGCCGCTGCGCCTGCGCAGGCGCTCGAGGAAGTGGCGCCCGCTGCTGCAACCGGCTCGCTGAACGCGGGCATCTCTGATGGCGTCGACCTGCCGGCGGAGAGTGGCAATGCCGCTGAGCCAATTGCAGCTGGCAGCAATGTTGAGGATGTGGCTGCTGGTGCAGCGTCCGCCCAGTCAGCGAACGGTGGCAGCAGCAACAACAACATCGAAGGTGAACTAAATGTTTTTTACGATGAAGATGCACTTGTAGACGGTAGTAGTGGTAGCACCCATAGTTTAAGTAGCACCAATGCAATTGACCAAAACAAAAACAACATACAACAAATACAACAACATGAACAACAACATGAACAACAACAACAGCTACAACAGCAACATGCGACACATCAAACAATAACCGCAAATCAAGCATCATCACAACAGCATATTACAACAACATCAACAAAGAACACTCTAATCAATAATAACAATAACAATTTAGTTGTCAGCACCGCACCGGCGCAGCCAGTTGCGGGCGCTGTGGGCGTGGCAGTGGGGCCAAATGCAGCGCCTGCCGCTGGTATTGTTGGCGCCGGGGCAGCGTCTGATGACGATGACGACGAGGACGACGAAGACGATGAATATGATGATGATGATGGTGATGATGATGATATTGATGATGGAGTCGATGAAATTACAGGTGCGCTGACAGGTGACGACGAGGAGGCTGATGACGATGACGATGATGATGACGATGATGATATTATTGGCGATGACGTCATCGAGGCCAGACGCGAAGCACGTGAGTCCAAGTCAACAACTGCAACAAAAACAACCAAAGCCAAAAAATCAACAAGTGCTTCCAAGAAGTCCAAAAAAGAGCTTAAGCATTAAAAGCAAACAACTGCCACAACGACAACAACAACAACAACAGCAACAACTGCAAATGACAGGGACATCAAACAACATTGAAATGACTTAAGACGTTGCAAGGCATTGCCAACTGTTTTTGGGTAGGACCACATGAAATCTCTTGGACATTGCATAATTCTTTGCCTGCACTGACTATCCCTATCATCCCAAAAACTGTAAAGCGATCAAAAATCACTATAATTTCTAATTTATTTATTTATTTATTTTTGAGTTTTAGTTAAAATACAAAAGCAAATCTCTAGTTTACACAAAGCAAAATATAACAAAACAAAAAAAAAACAAAAAAAAAAAAAAGAAAAGCACAAATTGCATATTAAAGTTAACGAATATTTTAACAATATCCTCGTAATGAGTTGATTGAGAGTTTGGTGCTAGTCAAACTATCTGCAAAATGACAACTACGAAAAGCACAACAAAAAATGCAAATGCAAATTTTTAAGCTGCACGCACAAGCAACACCCTTTTCCCCCCGCCCCCGCAACACAATTGTTACGTTTTTTTATACAAAGATTTTTACGCACGGACTGTTTCTCACGACCACCAACACCACAATACAGAAACAACAACTATGAAACGCACAACAAAATGTTTAATGCCGAAGCACAAATCGTTGAAATAATATTCAGAGCAACAAGCAGAAAAAAATAAACAGAATGGAATGCAAAAAAAAAAAAAAAATAGATGGTGAAATATGCGCCGCGGAGTATGCAAAACAAATTTCTGAGCTGAGTGGCGAGTCGCCATTTTGGCAGACATTTTTGTTGCTATCCGTGTCGCACGCATTCACGCAAACACATGCAAACAAAAACACACACACACACAAATAGCTAAATTTATGTATGTAAACAACAAAAGCAACAACAACGATAATTGTAATTTATTTACTATAATTTTAATATTTTCTTGCTTTATATTTACTTTGTAATTAATTTATTTACTGTTCACAACAACAACAACAACAATTATCGGAGAAATTAGCAATGCATATTTATAGCGCATATCCAAAGTCCTCCATTTATATATATATAAATTTCTATATGTGTATTTCTCTATCTCTGTCTCTGTCTCTGTCGCTCACTTTCCCTTTCACTCACGCTTTCACACATTTGGCTTACAATTGACATCAAAGAATTAATCGCTGAGTATTCTTTTTTTTTGGCTTTTTTTCTGGCTCGCATAACTTTCCGTAAACGTAAATAACGCAAATTGTAAAAAAACGTAAAAACAAAAGACAAAATTAAACCAACTGTAAATTGTAGCTAAAAGTTGAACGCTTGAAAGGCAGCGCACGATTTGCCAAATTTTCCCTAAATGAAAAGTGACGTCAATTACATTTTCACTGCACAAATTGTTAAACTTTGCGTTATAGGTTCATTTATTTTGTAATTTATTATTTATTTATTTATTTATTTATTTATTATATATTGTAAAAACAAAACAAAGAGTAAACAACAACAAGCAAAGCTGCACACGCACAACAACACACAAAAATTTGCTTAAATAAATTTTTAATTAAATTTGTGTACAACTTTTTGACAAATCAATTGAAAAAACTACAACAAAAATCCGAATTTGTGTTTTATTTAAATATGTCTTTAGCATACTTTCAAGCGTCACTATTTACATAATGGTAAAGGTATTTGTTACACTTACTCTCTCTCTCTCTCGCTCTCTCTCTCTCTCTCTCATTTCTAATTTTGTCTTGTTTCCCCTGACCAATTTCTTTCGCTCTCATCACTTGAAGCAATAATTATAGTGCTGGGCTATTCATATATCATACATAGTATATTTTACACCAGCCGTGTGCGCAGTAATTAATTTGCTCCTACACGATGGCATTTACACACACATACACTTATTTATAGGTACACTTTCTATAAAAAGAAACTCGTCTTCTCTCTATTTTAAATACATATAAAAATGTACTTCAATTGGCCTCAACAAAGGGCAAAGTTGACGAAGGAGGGTAAACCTAAAAAGTGCTTTCCGGGAGGACTATACTTGGTTATATAATATACATAATATATAATGTTACAAAGTGTTAAAGAAGAGAGAGAGAATAAGAGAGAGTGAGAGTGGCACACAATAATATATATAAAAAAACACATATGTATCTGTACAATGTACTCCTCTCTATGTATTTATGTGTATGGGTTTGGTTGAGGGATGGATCAATAGTAACGAAAAAGTTTTTCATGGTTTAATTATTTTTATTTCAATTTTTAATTTAAAAAATATTTATGGGTGTGAGTGAGACTTTCTTTTATATTTGAGCTTATGAGTGCGCGACTTCAATGTCAATGCTTTTTATAACATTATTTGCTAATCCAAGCATGTTTTCCTTTCCCACACACACACACACACACTCACACATAAGCACACACTCACTAAGTCGCATGGTCGCACAGCTAATATTGACTGTGTGTGTCTGTATGTGCATTTGGCTATTTCTGGTGGTTTATGGTGGGTAGTCGGCTCACACATCTGAAATTGGAGACACATTTGCAAACATTGCATGCTGCGGAATTAACCGTTGATGGCCAAAGAGCCACAAATTTCCCTTCACACGAAAACCAACGAACAAACCCACAAAATGAACTTCTATGCGAGGCTAGTGAAAGCTTATTAACATGACATCTTCTATGGCGCGGGGCAGGTGATCTGAAAAACAACGTCATTGACATGTCGACGGATGCGTTCCAAGCGCGTCATAACCATTTCATCGACGCCATATTCTCTCGCATAAATCGCATTGTCGCGGACAATTATGATCCATTTGTGGTGCGATTGGCGGGGCGTTCGAACACGCCCACGAATGGAGGCGCTGCCGTGAAGACCACAACAAAGACCAAAGGCAATGGTAACCACAAGGCGACAACCCACAAAAAACTGTAAGTGACAATTCGGGGAGGGGAAGCGATAAACAGAATTTTATCAGAATGTTAAGGATACATTTGAATATAAATATTCTTGTGATTTTGGGCTAGTTAGTTTCTCAATAGAATTTCATTCAGCTATTATTTAGACTTTTATGTTTCGGATTCCAAACAGATAACTCTAGTCAAAAGTCGCATTCTCTGCTAGGGAATTTAGCAAAGTCAAAGCAAGTGATGCAAATTTGCCAATCTCTCCGATTTGCAGCAAGAACACTCGGTCAGAACCGCGCACCGCCAGCAGCACCGAATCTGTCAAATTGCAGGAGCAATTGACGCAATTACAGACGGAACTTGGCCTCAAAGCCATCGAGCAGCGGACTGTGGAGGAGCAGGGCCAACAGGCCGTGACATCCGGTTCGGGCAAAGCGGAAACTCGCACCGTATTCAATGGGGAGCAGGCTGCCGTCAAAGCTAACCAAAAGAAATCCACAGCCGGACAGCAGTCAACACATAAACACAACACCAAAAAGGCAGCGGCTGCGGCGGCGCTAAAGGCGGGCAACGGCAACTACAATCAGCCAGCGCGTGTTGGGGCAACCAAGGCGGGCAACGAGGTGGAGAAGTTGCAAAAGGCCGAGGGCAGTCTGTCGGGTCTGGCGTCGCTGAAACGCGTTGGCAATGTGAAGGTGATCAGCGATGCGGAAGGACGCAATTCGACCATTAAGGCCAGATTTACACTGGGCCCATTGACTCTGCGCGTCGAGAAGTCCTTTAAGCGGGGCAGTGTGCGCAGCGTGAAAAGCGCCACGGCCAGGACCAACGAGATGATCGGCCGCATCAAGTTCAGTGTGCTGGATGATCGGGCCACCTTGATGTCAATCAAGGTGCAGCAGCCCAAACAGGTAAACCAGTTACCACAAACCGCTTTGAGCTTTGAGCAATTAGCTTTAATTCTTCGTTTGACTCGTTTTTTTTTTTGTTCTCCTTAATTTCGCAGGTGGAGGTGGAGAGCAAGGACAATCACGACCGAACCCGCGAATTTGTCTGGCGTCGCACACCCAAAATTGCCAAATTGGTCAATGAGAAACTCAAGCTGGCTGCCGAGTCGCTTTTCACGCCGCAGGGCGTTGAAGTTGTCCGGCTTTAAGGGGCAGGCAGTTGTCCTCTTTGGAACAGCCAGACAAATGTAGTCCTAACTTAATTGTAATGCCTAATTTATTTATTTAATTTATTTGCTATTGCTATTAATAATTAAAGTATTTCTGACGCATTTTACAATGAATTTTTATTTAATACCAGCTGGAACATTTATATAATAAACAATTTGATGTGAAACTATTTATGATGCATTCAATATTCACATGATATTTTCACAAAAAAAATTTTAAAAAATTCATTTTCAAAAATGCATATATTTTAAATGCAGAACTAATCTAGATGACAAAACATGACGAAAATGCCATCCAACATGAAAATCGGTTCAGTTTTGACAAAGTTATATAAGTTTTAAATATGGGAGCTATGGAT
>SCDS01000398.1:52379-63942 GCA_004149465.1 Drosophila nigromelanica
GATGCGAGAGCTTTACTTGTCAAAACTTTTGCTAATTTTGGCATGATTTTTCACAAAAAATTTGACCCCCTCAGAATCAGGTTAAATGTTGATTTTTATACTGACTAAAAATTCGGGTATACCTATATCTCCCACAATTTTTTATTATAATATATTTATATTATTGATATATGTAGCGATTGGGGGGATGCAAATAAAATCCGAAATATTTAAAATCTGCGACTTACGTGAACATACTTATTGAATCATATTTGGTTGCTTTAGCTCTTATAGTTTAGGAGATATGCCCAAAAAAACTGGTCGAAAAAACGATAAATAATATATTCGAACTGAAAGAGTCAAAGATCTAGAAAGCTTTTGAAAACTGACGGACAGACATACAGACAGACGGATGATGACATCAGATAATCTCATCTAAAGATCGCAAAAAGTATATTTTGAATACCAACACTCCCCCACAATTTACAATAATCGATAAAAAATTATAATTTATAATTTCACAAAATTAATTAATTTTCTTTAAAGCATTTTGTTAATAACATTTATTCACCATTGTCTATAGGAATAGAAGCTACGAGTCTTGAGTTTAAATAGCTGGTAATTTGTGCAATGTGCCTTTAAACAAAGGTGTAGCCATTGTCGTCCCCAGCTGCATTTCAGTGGATCCTAAACTACCCACGCACCTGGGAGTTTCTGTATGAGCTCACCTGCAGTTTTCATTAATGCAGCAGGTGGGTCACCGATGGGTTGCACGCACCCTTTGCTGCGCAGAAAACGCTCGTGTCCCTGATAAAGTAAATATGAGTGCGTATTTTGTGTTGCATCTATGGCGGAAGGACATGCAATTTTGTTGTTGTTTGCCTTTGTTAGTATATAGCTGTATAGTCCCTGTTGCTGCCTTACGATGCGGCCACCTCTTTCAGATCCCCAACAGCAAACTCTTGTCTTCTTTGTCATCGTGCATGCTGTTTGTTTTGTCCTGTCTGACGTTCGTTGTTGTTCTTTGTTGCACCTAAATTGACAACAATATCGTTTCATTTGCTCAGTGAAGTGAACTCATCAGTGCCGAGATCTCCACCACTCTTTCTGCTTTCTCCACACCTCACCACACATGCCATCCCATCCCATCCCATCCTATCCCATATCATTTGGTACCCACTACTCTGGCATGCAGGACACACATCGGCACTTAATTTTTTGTCATCTTGTGCAGCTGTTGCTGGCGTTGGGCTTCCATTTGGCAGCTTGATTATATTGACTGGTAGTAGTCGAGAGTGGCAGGACGACAGGACAATGTGAGGATGTGTTCGGCTTTAATTTTAACTTGGTTTCTATTTAGATATTCGTTACATTGCATTGTGCAATGAAATTGTTGCTAAGTTATGCCATAAGAACATTTCAGCAACAAATTAAACCAATTCAATTGGCCCAAAGAATAGAAGAAGGCTATGGGACCCGGGAAAAACTAATTTGCAATGTTGCCTGCCAGAGCGAAAAATACGTAAATTTGTAGTAACTTAATTTCTTTAGCATTCATTTGCATTTGTTATTACTTTGTCGGTTTTCCAGTTGCAATTCCTGAATATGCAACAAAGCCCGGGACAGAGCCAACACAATCCCGAACGCATTGCCTTAAAATTCTATTAAAAATTTAACTCAATGCTGGAACTGATTGCATTACCCATTTATTTGAAGAAACTATGAAATATTTTTATAAATTGTAAGATGCAAATTCCATTTTGAGTTAAAAATAAATTGAAAAAAATTGTTGATACTAACTGTATAGCAATATTATCGCATTATTAACAAGGTCAAAAAAAGTTCTTGGCCATGCACAGAAAAGTCTGAAAGAAAAGTTCGGCATATCGCAACTTTAGCTAAAGCTGCGATATTCTTAACTTTGAAATTTAAAGCTAAACCCATTTAGTTACTGGCATTTTAATACCTGAAGAGTTGCTACTTGGCTCTTATTATACTTAGATAACGGCAATGTGACACCCCTGACAATACGTGGAAAAAAGTTGAGACGCCTGGTCGAAAGTTATTAAAACTATGCCAAAGTTAGAGGGCAAAGTCAAGCATGAAACTTGCTATTGGCAACTTGGTAACTTGGCAAGTTTACATAGTCAAGGTTAAGAGGCAGTGGAATTAATCAACTTGTTATATTAGCTCGCTAAGCTTGGGATGGGATGGGTCTTACCGGTTGTCAAGACAACATGGTCTGATCGAGAGTGTTGTCGTGGCTTGCCACAAAAGCGACAGCTAATTGCCACATAATTAACAACAGCAACAACAACAACAACAAAGACAACAATGCGAGTGGGCAAAGGAATAATGACAACCACAACAAGCAGTCACAATTGTGGGAGACGGTTGGGCGACAGGGTTGTGAATCGGGACGGAATTTGGGCACTTGCGCTTTTTACCAACTCAATTTACGCTAATTACTGATTTTCGCCAATGTGATAACGTTAGCGCAGTATTTGTCCAGCTCTTAGGTATCCCAAGAGATGGAACCAAACATAGGTAAATATACATAGAATAGATAAAACCACTGAGCTGGCAGTGGAAGCATCGTCAGCCTCAGAGCTCGTTGCCCATCTGCAGCAAGTTTCCGAATGTCATGTGAATTTATATAGTCATTAGCTCTTTTTATGCGAACTTGCAACGTAAATTTTATTAAAATTCAACGAATTCGCCGCAAAAGAGAATTTAACATACAGTGAGTTATGGGCATGCGCACTCTGCTCTTCTTTCTCTTTAAGTTTTCTCAGCACTGACCTAAAGTTATGTTCTTGCGGATGCTGTTGTCTGAGTCTGACAGACAGTTAAAGTGGATGTGGCTCTTACTGAGGTTGAGCAATCAAAGAAGGAAGCAATGGCAGTTTTAATTACTCCAAAAATAATTGAGATCTAAGAAGCTTGCACGAATTGTAAAAAAACTAATAAAAAATACATTTACATTGACAGAATAATTCAAATACTACAAGATGTTTTATTAAATTAAATAAAATGTTAAGTGTGGTCTGAGCTGCTTTTAATATATTATTTGTATATAAAAAATACAAATTATAACGTTGAGTTTGAGTATAGGCTTAACATTTTGTTTCAGGTTAAGGAAAACAAGTAGTAGAGCTATATTTAAAAGCACCCGATTGGGAGCTACCCTGTAACCCTGCTATGAACGGGTGTAACATACTTTTGATCTAATTTCTCTAACTACTCTCTTTTTATATGTGAATGTATGTACATATATTGTTAAAAATTACAGATTAAATTTAGAAATACATATTTAAAACATTTTTTTGATTGTTTTATATTGTTATTACACTATGATTGAGTCAGTAACATTGCAACGTTCTTATTTACTTGAAGCACTCTATCAAACTTTGCTTTGCTCATGTATTTCTGGCATTATTATTTTCAGTTTTTATTATATTATCGTTAGATCATCATTTATCGAATATTAAATATTCATATTTTGATTGTTTGACACATCATAATAAACAGATTAATGGCTATGCGCTTAAAGAGCATAAATCAAAGAGCCACAAATTGACTGAAAGAGAGAATGATTGCGGCGAATTGACAGCGTGCTGGCGTCGACTTCGCTATACGTTGCCGACGACAGCAGCGAAGTTGGCGATGCCACTGAACACGAAGTTGAAAGCAACAACATACGACAACAACACGAGGCTTCATCCTGATAATGGAGGAGACTAAGGCTCGCCCGGTGCGTCGGCTGGCAAGTGCAAGGCCCAAAATAAGTTTCAGTTTCAGTTTCTGTGCGACAACGACGGTGAACGCATGCGAAATAGGCAGAGCGGGTAACGCGTGCGAGTCCGAATACAAAACCAAATTTACTTTCGATAACGGATTCGATAACAGTAAAGCCAGCGGCAGGCAGCACACAAACAAGTTGATCTAAATCGAATGTACCAAAATGTGAGACGCGACAGTATCTGCATCTGTACAGTGTATAAATGTGAGAGTGAGTGAATGTTTTTGGAAAGAAAAGTTGAGACCAACTTCTTTGGAACGACTCAAAAAGTGCCAAAGCCGTAAATTGTGAACGTGTGAAAACGCAGGAAAAGCCTCATTGCCTCATTGCCGGCTTGGCAGGAGAAGAAATTGAAAGCCCTTTGTTGTTGCTATTGTTGGTGCCATTGTTGTTACTGCCGTTAGCTTATGTCTTGTGGGGCAGTTTAGTAAAGCGCGCGACGCACGCGAATATTTTATGACATCGTTTCGAATTATATGCGATTTTTTTTCGGTGCCCGCCTCGTGTTCGCAACTTGTTAGCAGTGGCAGGCGACAAAAGACGAAACTAATAAAATAAAAACAGCACAACGCACATACAACAAATAAAAATGTGTTTACGCCTACACAACGATTGCCCTTCCCCTTTCCTCCACCTCCCGTAGCACGCTTGCCCCCCTTGCAGCACTCTGCTTCATTAGCAGCCAGCAAATTAAGTTGTTTTATTTTTAGGCCAACATTTCCACAACGGCAAAATAAATTAACAATTTAAAAACAGAACTCAATACAAACACCTCGAAAACGAACTAAATCGTCTTTGATCTTAACACAACCGATAAATGGAATAACGCGTCAAAACAAATTGTATACACAAATTTTCGAGCAGCAATATTTTGTAATTTAATATTTTCATAGCCTTCGAGTAGCACAGAAGTGACAAAAATTAATAGAAAACACATAAAAATTAACAAAACACATAAGAACGTTGCAGCCGGGTGTAACCGACTGTGCAATACTCATTCACAGTTTAATAATCGCTTAAAACAATCGAAAACGATCTTACTGATTATTTGTAAATTATCGATAAGTGGAGGTTCACATGCAAAATTTGCTTATTCTATCCGAAGTTTGAATAGCGGCAACAAGTAAATTGCATTCATTTGGATAGTCGGACGGTCGGACGGACAATTGCACCAGCCAAATACTACTCTTTTCATCTTGTGAACGAGTATAGAAATGTGCCAGCAATGTTGTGATGGCTTTTAGTGGGGCCTGCTAAATGATCATCACCGGGCGCACAGTGCGTATGCGCATTGCGTAAACGAATTCGTTCCACATACGTCATGCTGTACAACGATAGAAGACTAACATCTACAATCGCTACTGCTGCATTTGTTATTGTCGATGCTCTTGTTAGCCAAAAAAAGAAGTTTGCCCTTCATTGTTGCACTAAGTAGTTGAAGACAAGCGAGAAAAGTTTTGCCAAGTTTTAAAAAAAAAGTGCATACATCAACAAAAGTGGAAACAGAGCTAGAAAAAAGCCAAGTGCCAAGTTCTATTTTGCTATTTTATCTGTATTTAAGCTGAGAAAATAAAAGCGGGTGACTGCACAAAGAAGGACAATCTATTCAATGGTAAACACTTATGTCCTTAACAATAACTGAATGAAGTGCAATTAATAAAAAGTATTTATTAATATCTTAGCAAATATTTGTTGTAATTTTGAGGAAATTGTATTACCTTTGGCTTTCAAATAAAATTCATTTGTTTAATATTTTATATACACATTGAAGTTTATTTAAATGTCAGCACAAACCTAGTCCAAGCTGTGCAGATAAGCAGAAAAACTTATCAAATTTTCTGAAAGAGATTTCAAAAGCTTTGCATAGTTACTGAATAAATAAATAAACTCTAGTCAAGACTCGACTGGAAGATACCCTGTATCCAATCATTCAATGTACTAATTGTTAAGATATATTTATTTTATTATTATATTTTGATTTATTTTATTTTTTTTCTCGAAAACGGGAGAAGTTATCGATAACCTCATTTCAAATTTAAAATGTCTTTAGCTCTTAGAGTTTCCAATATCTACGTTTGCATACTTCCTTTTCTTACTTTTTTTCCATTGGATATAGGGTATACAAATGAATATTTAAGATCTTTTGGATTTTCCACAGTAAAGCTTCTTCAACTCGGACCTTTGTTTTTACTGCAATACCCAACTCCCTTCTGCCGTATTAGGCATGACCATAATCATTAGGTTAAATGCAAGGAAAATCTGCGTAAATTGCTTTCAATT
Source organism: Drosophila nigromelanica (assembly GCA_004149465.1). Classification (NCBI taxonomy): domain Eukaryota; kingdom Metazoa; phylum Arthropoda; class Insecta; order Diptera; family Drosophilidae; genus Drosophila; species Drosophila nigromelanica. The sequence continues at coordinate 58,441 of SCDS01000398.1, forward strand.
TAGCCAAACAAGCAAACGGAACTGAAACTAAACTAAAATAAGCACACAATACTGTTGTATCAATAAAATATTCATGAACAATGCGAAACAGTCCCGCACGGAGAGTCGCTGAAACGTAGAAATTGCGGAAGTGGCCAAATACGCAGGGGGAGCGTCGTGAAGGGCATGTCATCTAATCACGGATACTAAGCATAATGGCAACCGTCGCTAAAGGGGGCAGGAAAGAGCTCAAGAGCTGAGCAACAAACTGCAGACGTTTACAATTACACTCACACACACACACACATGTCATCAAATACGAAAGGGAGAGGAAAGATAGAGGAAGAGAGAGAGAGAGAGAAATTGCGACAAGTGGACTTCACTTGAGCTTTCACAGCCTTAGGCAACAATTACCAAGCCACACAGACTCGCACACTAGACACATATATAGAAATAACACACAAAGAAGTTGAGTGCGTTAACACTTTTGAGAGACACGAGAGCGACGGTGTTGTCCTGTGCCATTCAGCCTCTTTGCTGCCTGCTCCTGTCTCGTAATTCTATTACGGAAGCAACAGTGACAAGTGGCCCCCACAGGGCGCCAGGCTAAGCTGGCTAGAAAGCCTTCTGTTGTTGATTGAAGTCTTGCACAGGGTAGCATCAGTTGATGTCAGTCAGTGTACCTTTAAGTTGACCCCTCCTCCCCACCTCCCCTTTCCCAACCAAACCCACTTCACTTGAAGTTTCTAATTAGTTGGAGGCACTGCTGAGAATTTGCAACTAATTACCTTTTAATTAATTTTACACGCCAGCGGCAAATCCTTTAGTGTCGTGCGAAAAATTCAATGCCAACGACGGCTTCAACAAATAACAAGATATTCTGAGCCGGATATTTATAAAGGCAGCTGATGGAGAAGTTTGGGCCAAAAGTTGAGCCTGCCTCAGGTCAAATTGATTGATATCCAGCTGACATAAAGTGAATAAATTCGAATATATAAGAATAACTAAAAGAGCCAAGGGTAATAATACAAAGGTTGGCCAAAGGACGGGCCGACAGTTGGTCGGTTTCAGTTTACAGGCGTGACAAGGTTCGAGGCCAATATCTTTCCTCATTCCCATTTTTCTAGTTGATCCCAAGTTGCCGCATATGTAATAACATACACACATATCTGTATGTAAATATTTTTATATTTATTTTATATGTTTTTTTGCCCTTTAGTCTGTTTGATTATTATAAGCGTGGGCAGATTTATTTTCGGGTCTAGGTTAGAGGTGGTATCGGTATATCAGACATGCGTGTGAGTTCATTTCATAAAATATGCACCATGAAAGTTGTGGTTAAAGTTTCTCTTAATTATACATATTCGAAATGTTCTCATTGGAAGGCGTGCATAGATTTAATTGAATTCGAATTTAAATTGGAGGTGTTTAGAGCAGTAAAGGAACACCTGAAGGTTCGAGCTTAACTTAACTTTGTTTAGATTGTAGTTCAAGTTTAAACATTTTTTAAATTATAGTGTGTTAGCAGTTTTTGTTAAGTATCTATTTAAATTATTATTATTTTATATTATCATTATATATTTTTTAATTCATTTTTTTAAATAAAAAAATGTTTTTAAATAAAACCATTCATTAGTTAGGAGATATCCTGCACGCTATCATTATGCGTACACATATAATTTAGAAAGCAGTCAAATGTGTTCGATTTTTAACAAAAGTTCTCAATTGACTAAATGCCTAATTTCACGGATCTAGCTGTGGAAGATATAGAAATACCTTCATTAAAATCGCGGGATATACATAAGTATATATCATAGCTTTCAATTCTCTATCTTTAATAGCATTTGAACAATATATAGATATATTTATTAGGTATAAATGCGTAAATGTTCCCACGTTTTTATACTCCGTGAATAGGCTTATAAAAACAATAATAAATTTAATCAATTTAAGTTCGCACAACTGACAAAATCAATTTACTTTGGAAAAGACAGCAAAAAGCATCGAAACGCGTAGTAAAAAGCACAGCAACAACAAAATGGCATAAATAAAGGACTAAAAGGAGAATCGAAAAACAAATAAAGATATTTGGCCTAGGCAGCGATGCGCTAACAACAACAACAATAACAACAATAACAACAATAGGAACAAACAACAAACAAAAAGCGGGGAAAAGGTTAAAAACAAACGAACGTTAAAAGATTAAATTGTCTGGCGTTGGAATTAAGTGTTTTAAATGTCATTGCGAGTGTTTAATTCATGAGAAAGAGACAGCACAGAGGAGAGCAGTTGTTGTTGTTGGCATGGTTGTTGTTGTGTGCGTGTGTGTGCAATCTGAATAAAGGTGTAATTTACAGTGACAACGCAAAATAAAATGAAACAAATGTAAAACGGCTAAAAGTGCAGCTATAAAAACACTTAAAACTAACAAAGTGCAAATCGATAGAGAAAATAAACCAAAGAAAAAAAAAACAAGTTGAGAAAGCGAAAGTGCAGCAGCAACTGATACAGAAGCAGAAACAGTGGCAGTCAAGGAGACACAGCCACGGGAAACACACAGAGAGAGAGAGAGAGAGAGAGAGAGAGAGAGAGAGAGAGATAAGCAGAGGAAGAGAGTCACAGAGTAAAGCACACGGCGCTAGGCGCCCCTTCCATATCAAAATGTTGACCCTTTCGACGCTGCTCTGCTGCATGATGGGTAAGTTGTAAGTCGGGGCAGGACACTTGAACGTTGTCTCAGTTATATATATGTATGTATATGTGCTTAAGCCTGTTAAAGCATGCATAAGATTATCAGCGATTGCAGGCGACAACGAACCCCAACGACCCCCAAGTTATTATTGTTGTTGTTGCGGCGGCAATAACACCCACAGCGAATCCTTTAAAAAACATTTGTGGCCCAGGCTGCGAAAATCCTGATTTATGTTTGCCTGCTGCGCTGCACTGCGTTGCGTTGCGTTGTTGTCGTAGTCGTTGTCGTTGTCGTTTTCGTTGTCCTTGCCAGCGACATGGCCAATGCCAACCGCAGCAGGAACCGAGGCAGGCAAACAAAAATGTGGTCGCTTCGCTTCAGTCCGCCCCAGGCATATCGTATAACAAGGGCGGAGTGAGGGAGGGAAAGATTTGTTGGGAAGCTTCAGGGGCTGGTGTTGCACTTTAAACTTTAAACGACAAAACACAAATTGCTCTCTGCACATAATTATGCATAATTGAAAAGTGTAATTACGCCCGCGACACGAGCAGCGATTTTATGAGGCGCGTCTTCAGGCTCAATCAAGCGTGGCAACAGTATAAACAACGGCAACAAGACCCACAGAAGTGGCAACAAGAGCCAGCTGAAGCACAATGTTTATGGCTCTCAGGTCGTTTTAATTGCTGTCAGATGCAAGCCAGCACCAAGAAGCTTTCAGTAGGAGAACCCAAGCCTACAGAACCTGCACAAATCATCGGAAAAGTGTACAAGCCAATGCCCTCTAAGGGTTATACAAGTTAAATAGTATCGTTGTTAAGTTGTATCGAGGGGGTTCAAAGTGGATCAACAGGTGATCTAGTATAATATGATTGTTTTTTATATATAGATTATTGTCCAACTTGGCCAACAATACGTTTTTACTTGTGTTTAACTACAAATAATATAATTGCTAATATTGATTGAATAATAAATAAGATCAGATGTCGGCTACCTAGCTTCATACATTCATAATAATAATTATATGCTTCCATTAAAAATGGATAGAACTCAGTATAATGGCTGGAATCTCCGACCCTTTCAATCATATTCTTGCTCAAGAGATTTTGATAAAAGGCAATTGCGATAAATGTGATATACTGTTTGTCTGGTTCGGCCGAATTCGGTCTGCAAGTTAAAGAAAAATCCAAGCATTGTTTTATTAATACGGCTTTAAAGCTAAGAGACTTGTTTACATAGAAACAAACTGACGGACAAACAGACGTTATCCTGATTAAGAATATATTTATATATTTTTGTGCCCTCCTACATGTCTTCTACAAAAATGCCCTGTAAATATAGTCGCCTCACGCTCTTACTTCATATGGTAGAAAATAATTTTATTTTTTTTTTTTCGCTAAGTTGTTCTGGTTTTCCGCCAAAGCTGGCTTGGTTTGTTTTTCTTTCCCTCAGTCTTGGCGTATTTTACCGCCAGTTTTCCTTTAGTGGTTCCTTTTGCCTGCCTCTTGTGCCATGTGTTTTTATTGCATTAATTTTTATGGTCGCTTGCGTGTGTTTTTGTTGCTTTGGCTCTTCTTGATGTTGTTGTTATTGTTGTTGCTGTTTTTGGTGCTTTTGTTTTACTTTGCGTATGCCCCAAAGTAATAAAGTGAATTGGTTTTCTCAAATAATTTCCATTTTAAATCCAGTCAGCAAATCCGCACAAGCTATGTTCCCGTTCCTCGTCGTCGGCTGCTCTTTGTAGGACGTTTGTTCTTCTTATCGCAGTAGTAGTTGTTGTTGTTGTTGTTGTTGTTGTTCTGACAAAAGTGGCTTCATTTTCTCGCATAAAATTGTTTTATAAAGTTTGTTGAGATTTGTTTGGCGACAGCATTTGCAATTGTTTTTGTTTTCCTGCATTTCTTCAGTATTGTTGTTATTATTGTTGCCTTTTCCTTTTTTGGCCTTGAATACTATTTGCATTTGTGTCCAATGTAGCTGCTGCTGTCCGTGTCAACAACGCTTCAAAATTTAATTGAAATTTAGTGTAAACAGAATGACAGCCTGTCGATTATCCTGTGCCCACCCGCAAGAGTACATACTTCCAAGTCGATATTTCCGCGAAATCCTTTCTCGCGCAAATCCTGTCAACTTTGGCTTGGCTTCCAATTTGCCAAGCTCCTTTTGTATGTCAAAACTCGATTCGAAACACGGCAAACATTTCACACATGTCACTGAGCCAGCGAAGTTGTTGCCCTTTGCTCCATCAAGGATGTGCCTAACTCTTTGCCCATTCCCCCCTCTGCTGTCAAGACAATACCAACAACACTGCAGGCCTCACACACGCACACACACACACTCCTCAGTTTGAAAGTAAACTTCAATTGTTTACTTATTTGCTTTGTGCATATGGAAATGAAATGGCAAATAAGCGAATAAAAAGGAAAGAAAAATTACGTTGACTTTACCAAATGTACATAAATGACATATAAACACACACACAAACACATATGTATGTACATATATGCATATGGGTAGATGGCTGCCGGCGAGAGCAGTAACAAAAACAACAACACTCTGATTTTCTATAGCCCCAACTAATGCAGTCTGTCTCTGTCACACGTGCGCTTTAATGCTAAGCAACAGTTCCTCGTATTGCAAAAAGGGTTGTAAAGTTTGTTGCAAATCAGCGTCTTTCCAACTTGTTCATATACAAAATTTTGCGAAAACTAAACCAATTATCATTTATCATAATGTTAAAGATTAGATTTGACATTGTAAAAGTTGAAAAATCTGAAGATGTTTGTATTATGTTGTAGTGTCCACCATGTTAGGAAGCCTATTCCTATGTGTCA
>SCDS01000399.1:0-75307 GCA_004149465.1 Drosophila nigromelanica
CCCCCCCCCCCCCCCCCCCCCCCCCCCCCCCCCTCTGCACCAATCTTTAGCAGTGCAGCTGACCATCATCAACACCAGCTTCCGCTCTGTCGCTCCTTGCTGCCCCCCCCTCTCTCACTCTCTTCAGCTCCTCCCACTCTCTTTCTCTTTGCTGCGCCACCTTTTGTTTTTTACAAGCACTTTGCAAATATTTATGGCTGAAAGCAGCGTAAACAATAAACTCATAAACTGCAGCGACGCCGACGCTGACGTCGACGTCGACGTCCCAGCGGTAGTAAACAGGACAAAGCGGGTAAATCGATTTTCAAAAATGAATTATGTTTACCGTTATGCAATATACACAATATATAATATAATATATTATGTATACGATATTCAGCCTGAAGCACACCAGCGATATATATAAGGAAATAACTTATTGTATATTATACTGTATTATTTTTAAGTATTGTTCAAATTGTCTGTATGGGCAACCTGAACTGCCGAATCTCTGTTGACGAGTTGTAAAGCATATTTGGGGGTATATAAGTTTTGCGTACAACTATGTTCGGACTGCTAAGGAAATTGGATCAGTTAGATGAAAAATGTATATGATCTTGAGGATGAAATAACGAATAATAGGCTTGATATAAGTGTAATAATTATCTTAATCTTAGCGTCACATCTTCCACATTTATCATTGAATGTATATACCAATTATTTTTTGTGTATAAAAACCTATAGGTTTGCATGGAAAAAAATTACTATTGGCAAAAAAATAAAAATAAAAAAAAATATAATTTTTATACATTTTAAATTTGAAATTTAAAAAATTACTTCTAACTTATAATTTTTGTTAAGTTAAAATTCAGACAAGTTAATTGGCATTTCTATTAGGTCTTTAAGTTTGGTGGGCATAGTTTTACCTCTATTATTTTGTATATAATTGTGACTTTAATTAAAAGAATTTAATAAAAACACAAATATTCAAAATATTGGATTCAATTTGGATATTGATTAGCGCGCACTAGAAAATATCTGAATAGAATTTTATATTAGGTATAAAACAGTCGTCTAGAGAATGTAAATTGTTGTTTATAAATTATTATAACGGAGCCGAGGACGATGAGCACAAAATGCGCCCGTGTCGGCATTTTTCACGTTGTTTGCTCTGCACTTTTGTCAAATGTCAAAGGCTTCAGTACACAGGCACACACACACACACATTTAAACATGTATGTGTGTGGAGGGATGGTTGTATAAACCTGAATCTGGGCACGTTCCGTTGCAAAGTGCATTTTATAAATTACCTAAATATTTTGGCAACAGGCATTGCCTCCTCACTCTTTCCTCCGTGTAGGCAATTCAACTCGAATATTTGCTCAACATTTTGCGAGTGAGAGATTTCTGTCGTTTTTGTTGTTATGCAAACATATGGTAGATGCTGTGTGTGGGTGCGTGTGTGTGTGTGTGTGTGTGCGTAGTAAGGCTGTGTCATAATTAGAAGGCGTTGCAGCGTAAAATGTTTCAAAATTTGCAGGTAAACATCAGACAACGGTCGAAAATGTGAACTCACAAACAGAGTTGCAATTAGATAAATTAACAGACAATAATGCGAGATACAATGGTAAAATGGTTTAAAGCATATTATTAAAACAATCCAACGAAGTGGCAATAATCAACATTAAACTATTACTATTATTATTATAATAGTTAAATGCAGTTCACTATTCTATATGAGTTCCCATGGCAATTAATCTTTTGGTTTCCAATATTCAAGCATAATAGTGCGTAATCATTCAAACAAGCCTATTGAATTGATTATTGTCCTACGATACACAATACAATTTTGGTCGAATAAACGGACTTGTTGGCTACATTCAGGTGTACAGAATGTATATGTAGTATTTGCTGCCCATATGCTAACTGTTTGGCCCAAATGTCAAATGCAACTAAAATTGCAAATTTGTAACTGTTTATAGAGTACAGAAATTTATCAATGGCAAATACAAATGCAAATGCAAAGGACAAAGAAAAAAATAACAAAACAAAAAAGGCAACGCGGACTAACTTATAACAATGGGAAAAACATTTACAAATTGCATTTTCATGTATGTTAAAAATATTACAACTTTCTAATGCTCTTTCAAATTTGTACTATTTGAGGAAAATACCATAATTAGTACGGGTTAAAAAAAAAAAATTAAAAATGTATGCCATAATCAAGAAAAAAACTAAATATTTATATGTTAAAATAGTTTTTTAAATAAAAATTTTTTAAAACAATTATGTTTTAAAGTTCTTAAAAATAATTTTGAATAAAATTTAACTATGGGTCTTGAATATTCTAAATATAAATATTTTGGAAAAAATGAAATGTATAAGAGATCAATTTGATATATATTTCTATAAAACTGGAAAATAATTTATTTCAAATGTTAACAACTTTTTAATGAATAATGATTTAAGTACGATATTTACGGTTGAGACCTTTGCAGCTGAATATGCTGCGTAAGTAATTAAAGTTTATGTGTGAAACAGCTCTTCATTTGCCGCAAGAGAAGGTAAACACTGTCTGAGAGTGACTTGACAAGTCATGATTCAAATTAGCCAAGAAATGTATAATATATCCAGACATGCAATAGAGTGCATCAGCATCAACATCAGCATTAGCAGCTCCATCTCATTTACATGTGCAAATGTCAATGTTTTGTATTGAACGGAGGAGTATTTGAAAATGTTGTTGCAGCAACTGTTTGTTGTATACTTGATGATTACCAGCTCCGCACACCCCCTGACCCTTAGGCCTGGCATTGGCCTGAAATATCACTCAAAATGGCGTCTGGCCAGAGATTCGTATTGAATGCTTGTATGTGTGTGTGTGTGTGTGTGTGTGTTTTACTGCTCTGTTGTGCGATGTTGTAATCCTAATGAATCCTGCACCTATTTATTTTTCATTGTGGGAAATTGTGCAAATGCCATGACAACATTTCGTACATGAGGGGAGGGGGCGGCTGCCACGCCCATTGACCATGTGTGCGCGCGTGTGTGTGTGTGTTCAATTGTTTAAATGTGCTGTTACAGCAACAAAAAGCAAGAGAGAACTGTGAATGGTTGTTGTTGTTTCAGATACAACAGTGTGCCAGTTCCGCAAGGGGAGGGGAGGAGTGCGGTATTTGGCAGCAGCTTCATTGGCCTCGTTGTTGGTATACCCTGTACTGATGGAAACCGGGTGCTCTTGGTTTTATGCTAAACCATAACTATATAAACATATATTATTGATCAGATGTGCCGATAAGTCACGATTTACAACGCAGGCTTATGTTGAATACTTCAGAGCAACTAAAGCTTGTTTTAAAATCAGATATAACAAAAGTCATTTTTAAATATCTCTTGCTTAAGTTAAAATAGTAAAAAAAAGGTTTCAAAAGTAAAATTCTAATTTTTTTTGTGAAAACAGATGTGGTTAAAAAAAAGAATCGATCCACAAAATTGCACAGAGAAAGAAGCAGCGAATTGTAACGTCTTAAAAATGTTTATATTTTTGTGTATTTAATTAATATGAAATATTCGAAAGCTGACTAAAGGGCATCTCATAGTCGATCATTCTCTTCAAGAGCGCCGTTTTTGTTACTTTTGGCTGTATGTGTTTTACATGAGGCATTGTCTCTCATCAGTTTAATTAGTCGCTACACTTTAGCTTTGCTTTTGCTAAAGCTCTGGCCCAACCAAAATAATAAATGTTTGCATCTTGTTTGTTTTTGTTAATGCTGTTGTTGTTGTTGTCCTTGTCTTGTCGAGACAACTACCCAACAACTAGCTGAGCCGAGCCGAGCCAGTAAACTAACTAACTACCAGACATCAGCCTCGACTCAACCCGGCTCAAGACACGACGCATTTCCTATGCGCCTGCATATTTTATGGACCCACTTCAGCTCCATGTGGAACACAGCTAATCGGAGATGTGGAAGGCCCCAAATGTAGGTAGCATCAGCACTTTGGGTAGAAAGAGGAAGCGAAGAGTGCAGGCTGAAACTTGCGGTTGTTGGAAATAATTGTGAATTGATATCGAATCAATTATTAGACCTTTAAAATTGCATTTTGAATTTAAACAATGCATATATATGTTATCAGGACTAGAACCAGTTTTTTTTTATATAAACAGATTTCTTATCCGCCTGCTAAATAAATATTTAATATATAAAATATTTTCAACACCAACTTCGTCAAATATCCATGTTTTTTTTTATGGATAGTTATTTAGATTTTCAATATGCATTTGTTTGTCGGTTTTCATGAAATTGCGAAATTGTTTTTCAATCTTTGCTGAAAAATTGCCACGCCCACAGCGTTTTACACAAAACCACTCAGCTTGTTGCCTTTTCAATGCACTTTCAATTGCCATTTCAGCGGCGCTTTCCAATTCGATATAGAAGCATAATTAAAGAGCAGTAAAGGGTAGCCTTAGTTTTTATATGTGCCTTGTATTTGTATTTTATTTATGTTTCTTTCCAAATAAATAAGTATTTAAAATGACTGGGCGTAAAATGCAAAATATTTAAATAATTGTATATGTACGTACATGAGATTAAAAATGATCGTGATACTATTTATTAAATTTATATTTTGTTCTAAATTTCAGGAAGTCCTTTTCATTTAATAATATTTAATTTTTTTACTTTTATTTTAAAATATGATATGTATTTGTTAAATGTATGTAGAGCATCTTATTTTCGTGGTGTGGAAATTTAAATTCACTTCGTTATTCATTTTAGGCCAGCTAACAATCAGCTAGTGCGTGGAAAATGCAATTTTATGGTGTAGTATGGCCGTCATTGAAATCAATTAAATATCTACTGGATATACATGAAAGTGTCTGTGTGTGTGTGATGATCAACTTTTCTATTGGCTGCATTTTTTTTTTTTGTTTTGTGAAAATCTGTTTGTCTAAACAAGTGCAAACGTTTGTTAGCTAAACAATTTTTAGTGGCTGGGAGGAAGTCAAAAAAAAACGTATATATATATTTAAAAATAAATCGAAGTGTCTGTCGATCCGTGGGAAAATGTGCATTTAATGGGAGCCGATTGCAGTAGCGTCAGAAATTGGCGTTTGCTTCCTTTTAACTGCCTCGTTAGCCCGGCCATCGAAGGCACATAAAAATTGTACGCTCTCTGACTGAAAACGAAAACGCTAACGCCAAGGCTGGCCCCTACCCCTCCCATCCTCAGCACCTTACAACCAGCACAATTCGTTCATAGATTTATCGCTTTTATGCGCTGGAAATCACATTAGCCGCGCATAAAACCAAAGAAGCGCGTTAAAATTTTTGAAAAGAAAAATGCACAGATCTGCCGTAGCAACACTTAAACGGACTATCACTTATACAGGGTGTTCCGTTAAGTACAAACCAACTAGCCATTTCTAAGGAGAAACTATATAAACGCCTTTTAAAGAATTTACCCGGTTACAAAAATGCTTAATTTTGAAAATAAATAAGAATAAAATTTGAGAAAATCAAACATTTAGCTACTTTTATGATAGTCATAAAACAGGAAATCGACTAAAATACTATAATGAAAAAAGGTCAAATATTCTAAATAAATTTTGTTCAAAATAATTGCAGAGTGGTTTTGAAAATCACTAACCAATTTCATTATTATTTATTGTTTATCTGTTGACCACCCTTTATAAACTTCATTTCATGCTTGGTAAGAATCATTGAGAAAGAGATGGCGGCAACAAACTGAAAGGGAAAGGGAGGTGTGTTTGAAATAATAGCAAGCAGCTTCCCTTAACTCTCCACAGCTGACGTTTGTTAAGCTGGGCAGTGGCAAGGGCCACAGTTCGTGTGAGGAGTATGGGAAAGGGAAGTGGGAAAGTGGGTGGGGTGAGGAGGGGGTAGGGGGATTGGAACTCTTTGCCAATGGTGCACATGAAAAATGAGTTAAGGAAATTGATGACAAACATTTCAACGTTTATTGCATAAAATTACCATAAAATATTGCACGCAAGTATTTTTTTGCTCGTTATGAATTCTCTTTCGCTTTTTTCCAGTTTTTTTCAACGATTTAAACGATCGACAAAAGTGCAAGGCAGAATAATTGCAGCACCAGAAATTGTTACAGGACATAAAGGATGCGAGCGACAACTAAAATAAAATTTAAAGCGCTTTTAAACTGAATCAATATATAGTTATCATATATATATGTACATATATATTTTTTTATATCAATATATGTTTTTTAAGAAGTTCTGCAAATCAAAAATCATTCTAAAAGACAAGAGCGGAATTCATCAAAGGGTCAACTTCAAAAATATACAACCCAAAAATAAATTTGATAAACAACGAAAATCTAGTTGACTTTCTGTAACCCCAGTTACTGCCAACTTCTAAGAAATGCGCATTTTAATTATTTATTTGTAAAATGTAAATAAAGTAGCTGCTTCTATGGCGATTGTCAAGCGGCCAGTTAAACACCTTGAAACGAAATATCTGCATTGGCATAATTAAAAATATTACCACAGTTCCACTTACCATGTTCTTTCCTTCCGCCCCTTTGACTCTTTTTCATCGCTTGCCCTTCCTCAGCTCCTTTGGCTGGTCATGTCATATTTATCACCGCCTGCACTTTATTTTCCAGCCACTATAAATTGTTGCCTGCTGCTGGAAGATGCGGTGGTCTTCAGAGGGGGAAGCGGAGCCAGGTGTCGTCTCGGCTTTGCCATCAACGTTGCCGGCTGGCACCCACGGGCAACATTATTTGACGTAACCAAAGTAATTTTAATTTTCTGTGCGCAGCACTCAGCTACATCAAGAACAGGGGAGGGGGATGCTGTGGCAGCAGGTAGCAGGCAGCAGGCAACAGCAAGTGGCACTACAATGCACTCAGCAGCAGGGTGTGAGGGGGAGGTAACTGGGCGATCTGAACACTGGCTGCTTAAGCATATTGTAAATAGACTGCATAATGAGCTGCGTTTGCTCTTTGAAACTGACAGGTGGAAATTGAGGTGAAAATGGAAGCTGACGTGCCAACTGTACGGCAACAAAATAAGAGTAATAAAATAGAGCTGTATCACAATGGTTTGCAGTGAAATAAAGAGAATCCAACTAGAAGATTTCATATTTATACATGTGCTATTGAGACTTTCAATAAAGTAAATGTGATGATTGAGAATGATAGAATAATATTCAATGAAGTGTTATAGTAATAATAGTTATTAGCCTAATAATTTTATTCATAGTCATTTTAGTGATCATTATAATGCGATGTTGATATTATTTTGACAATATGTTGCTTAAATAATATTAATAATAATGAATATAATAATTAAAAAAAAAATACATGTATGTATAGTATTTTTAGGATACGGGGAAATTTAAATACATCAACAATTTTTTTAGGCAAGAGTATAGCAGAATATATTCAGCTAGCTCATTATATAAAAAAGTTTAATAATTATGTCTGGGCAAAATTTAAATTTTATTGTACAGATTGTAAACTTTAAAATACTTACAATATTGGTAAACAAAAATGTTTGGTTTACATTTGCGTAATAGCAAATCTAAAATCAAGTTCCAGCACATATCTAGAACACAATATAATAAATAGAAAAAATATATCAAACCGACAGAAAATTGTCAACTCAACATAATTCACTTTTGACAAATGGTAAATCAATTAATGTGAAGTCAAACCAAAACGAAATGTTTGCTAGGAGAAACCAGAAATAAGTGAAACGAGACAAGTTTTTGGTGGGATAGGGAAGGGGCGTTTCATTTTTATGCAGTGTCCTAAATTGAAAACAACAAATGTCAGCAGTTTTATGTACTAAAAAAGCAACAACAGCAACAAAAGCAACAAACAACTCAGACAAATACAATGTATAAATGATGATGCGGCTGATGATGAATGCATGAATGTATCTGTGTGTGTGTGTGTGTGTGTTTCTGTGTTTCTCTATTCTAGCCATTCAGTGTCTTTGTGTTGGTTGCCAAAGTGAATACGAAATTTGCATACGTTGGCTTTACGACACAACTAGAGAGTCCGCCTTCTTCCCCCGTACCCCGTTCCCGTTTCCTGGCTGAGTTGAGTTCCAGTTTTGGATCACCAAATTGAGTGCTGTCTGTTGTTGGTTTGTTACTCTTCATCAGTTTGTCCTGTCCTGCGCTCATTTCAACTTTCGAGCATTTAGTCGACACAGCTCAACCACTTGATTGCGGCACTAAATTATATTATGGTCATTACTGCATACGAATACGAATACGAGTATGAATACGAATACGAATACGAATGCGAACACAGGCATGACTACATTCTGAATACAAATGTCTGTGCTCTCTGTCTGTCTCTCTCAAAAATAAACCTAAATAGGCAATCACTTTAATGTTTGTTGTCAGCAACTAAATATTAATTTGACTTTGTTTTGAATGAGGCTAGTTTAATTTAATTGTTAAACGAGGTAAGTGCCGAAGCAAATATTAATTTATTTATTTTAACTATGAATTGATAAAATAATATGTTTGTTGTAATTTCAAGTTGTATTTAACGCCTCTATATGCTACAAATTTCATAACTAAATAATGCTTTTGAATAGGTATTGAATTGTTTCAATATTTATATGCTTAATGTGAATAATAAGCCTTGTTTCATAACTTATTAGTTAATTTCCATTTAACTGTATTGAAATATGCACTTTAAGTTTAATACTTTTTGAAATATCTTAAGTTTCCGTTATCAAAATTATTATATTTTATTATTATATTCTGACATGCAACGTGTTGAAGTCGCCGTTTGCAACGCCATAAAGTATATGTATAAATCTAGCATCCAAATTTGCCATACTCCAAACTTGTCCCTTAAAAATTATAAATCTATATTATTTGTTTCAGGCAATAGATTAATTGGATTTAAAGGGTATACATTTTCCTGTACTGTGTTTATTTTATTTATTTATTTCCTTGCAGTACCTATGCAAATTTTGTTAAATGAATTAATTATATGTCAAGTGGAAATTCAACTGACACGGAAACATAAAGCAATAAGTATTAATGTCAACTGATTTATATAAACATTTCACCAATATTTTTGAAGTACAATTTTTTTTTAATTTTTGTATGTCTACCCTTTCGGATTACCCTTTCTATATCAAAGACTTTGCTTTGGCACTTTGGAAAGTCATTTTGGCTTGATTTCCGAGGCGAATGCCCTCACTTTCCATGTCTTTAAACAATTTTTTCTTTGTATCTCTCTTTTTCATTTTTTAATTGTTGCGACAAGCAGCTGCAACATATCCGCAACAACACAAGCTGCAAGTTTTTCGCTTTCTTCAGGCTCATAGTTAAGGAGGTGAGGCAAGAAGAGGGGCAGGGGTAGGGACGCTACTCAGACAGAGTCAGAGGCCACAAACTGTGCTAATTAGCATAGACAAAGAGCTCGAAAAAGCGTTGCTTGTAAGGAGGAGACGCAAACATATGGGGAAAAGCAGGCGCAATAATTACAACCGTTAACACACACAAAAGGCTTCGATGCATACACTCACACACGTATGTTGGGCGGGGCAAACATTACGCATACGCCATGCTGCACGTCTGAGGCTTTATGAGGCTGCAGCTTTGTTATTGCTGCTTTTGTTGTTGCTGTTGCTCAAACAAAAGCCGCTGCACACAATGATAAAAAAATGGAGCCTGGCTTTGGACAATGCATCTGATTCGGAGCTGGAGTCGGAGTCCGTCTGCCAGAGCGGATAAAACCTTATTTACAAGGATTGTGTTAATGCAGCTCGCGGCTATGCAGCACGGACTTTTGTGGTGTCATTTTGTACGGTTATTTTATGTTTTTTTTTTTGTCGAGTTTGTATTACATATTTTATTGATGATGTTTTTTTTGTTAGCGCAGAGTAAAAGGATTTCATTTATTTTAATAATATGTATTATAGCCCAAAAGCGGTGTACGGTCTATAGATAAGGTATAGTCTTTAATTTTACAAAACTAGGCATTCAACACTACAATATAAATAATATATATAGAGCTTTGATGCTACAACCTAATGAAATGTTAATTTAAGTATTTAACATTATATTTAAAATGATTGAAAATTTATTGAAACCCATAATGGATTTGTGTATTTTATTGAGGCACTTGTGTAAAAGTATATATAGTGTGAATATTCAAAATGACAACCCGAAAATAAGTATTCTTTATTGTTTTATGTGATAAATATAAACGTTTTTTTTGTTATATTTTTGTTAATAATTACTACATAAATATTTGGTTAATTACTTTTTCAGGCTAATTTCAAAATGTCCACTCTAGGGCCAAAAAATAGCTGAAATTCCATGTGCATTAAGTCAGCCCAACGCAGCTTAAGTTACAGCTCTGCCTATGCACTTAAGCAGTTGTGCACGGTGGCGCCTCTGAGTGGCAAGTTGTGGCCCATGGAGTAGCAGCAGCAGCGGCAGCTGTTGGCAATGGCCTACACCAGGGCGGAGTGAAGACTTCGACTAAAATATTCGATTTTTGGCACTTGCCAGGCAACTCTTTAAATATGCATTATGCTCCTTTTGAAGCATGCTCACACACACACACAAATGTGCACACGTGGACTACACAACAACTGCAACACTCTGTGGAGCCTTCAATTGCAGTGCCTAATGGCACTTAAGCTTAGGCAGCTCCTGCAGCATACATATATGTAAATGCATATGTATGTGTATGGGGAATAGAGCTGTAAACCTACAGAGATATGGAGTCTGCTATATATGGATATATAAATTTATACATATATATATATATGTATATGTCATTTGAATATATATTTCATGGGAACGTGATTCGTCGCCTGGGCTTTTGGTACGTTTTTGCATTTTTGCAGGTGCAAATGCAAATTCGTGCAATCTGATTTCGTCTATGGCTGCCACTTACATTATTTATACGCACTATGCAGCAACAACAGCAACAACTGTCGAGGCAGAAACACACACACACACACACACTTGGGAGCACACGCACTCAGCCCAGCATGTAAGAAGGAATGAAATATGAGACTGGGGTGCAAAGTTTTATTGAGGTAATCGGTTAATAGAAAGGTCTCTTTCAACTGGTTGCTGACAATTTGTTCGGTATTTGCTTAAGTTGCCTTGTCAACAAAGGTCACTTTATTTGTGCTTATCAATTGCCCAACTAGTTGCTTTCGTCCACTCTTGGGAGCAACCAAATTTGTCACCTTTAATTCCATTTTGTATATCGTGCACGAAGTGAAAAGAGTAAATTGGGTCTGTATTAATCTCTCAGGACGTTTTTAATCTAGATAGGGATAATAAAAAATTAAAATGTCCACAATTTTTACATTGAGAAAACTGAACCGATTTTCTTGTTTAATGTAATTTTGCTTATGATTTGTCTCCTAGAATAAATATAGAAATAGATTACTTACTTTCGGAAAAGTTTGTTTTTGTTGTTTGTTTTACTGTTGACGATCGGAGTAAAAAATCGTGTTTAGTCTTCGATGCACCGAAATATCGAAAGAAAGACTATCGATTGTTAGATTTTTTTTTGTTTCGATTTTTTTAAAGCATGACTAGTTTGTATACAAAAAAAAAAAAATTTTGAAAAGAGACTATATAATAGACATACAAATATTAAAAAGATTTATGTGCAAAAGTTCTGCTTCCTGGCCTAAAGATAATTTAAAATATTTTTAAGAATAATTTTTGGCATACAAAAAAATAGCTTTTATATTGTTATTGTTGTCACTAAGTTAGAAAATTTTTTGCATTCCCCATTGCATTTTAAATTTGTTAATCATATAATAAATATAATTAAATGCAATTTCAATAATTGATTTTGTAGCCAGGCGAATGTCAATTGGTTAAAAATCAGAAATTGACAACGAAATACATTTCTTCAATATGTATTAATGTATATATGAATGCGTTGTACTTAAATAACTTGCCGTCATTTGTATCTCTGGTTATGCGTGGTGTGCGTGCCCAACATGCAAGCCACAATAAAATGCATATGTCCGAATGTTGGTTATAAATTTTATATTTTACATGCGGCAGCAGCGACAGCCACTTCGACTTTTCGCCTGCCACTTGAGTAATTAAATTCAGCAACGCATCGTAGCACAACGTGCAGCGTGCTGTGCGAAAAGGGGCGTGGCATTAACGCTTTGTGGTTAACATTTTTGTGGTTAAATGAATTTAAAACGCGCATCGCGCGTGGCAGGTGCAAAGTGACAACAACAAATTGCCGCCTTTCAGTCTTGCAATGGGCCAAAAGGATGCTGACATATGGAAATATCCTGATGGATGGTCAGGTGGTGGGTGTCTGGGTGGCTGGTCCTGTCCAACACCAGTCGCAAACCGGTTCGTGCTCGTTGCCAGAGACGAATTGGTGCCCATTGACATGCAAATTGTGCGAGCGCCAACAACTGCAACAACAACAACACCAGCAGTAAGGTTGCTGCTGGAGTTTACTTTTTCCGTTCGCTATTTAATACTCTTAACAAAATATGTATTCAGTTTCAGATAAAGTTAAGTCTAAAAACGGCATTCATTTTTTACTGCATATTAATTGAAATTTGTTTGGTTCATAATGATTTAAATTTGATTAAAACAAGTTAAAAAATGTACTGCTCTTTATTTTAGAAATTTTAAAGAAAGTCAACTAGTGCAATCCGAAAAACATTGATGACATCAATGAACCTGGTTATTGGCTCGAACCTCGGCTTGTCACTTATTTTAATATTTATAGAAAAATATAACTTTTCATAGTTTACAAAAAAAATTAAATATAATCACAACCATTCAAAAAAGGATTTGATTCAAATTCAGTTACGGCAGTTTTTTTTTGAATACAAATATTGAAATTACGGTTCCAAGCGGTTTGGTTCCAAATCAAGTTGCATCCCACTTCTTGAGCATTTTACCAGAATGATTTAATTAATTTAAATTATAAAACTTAAACGTTAAATTAAAATTGATTTAAAAATGGTTTACTCTTGTATCTTAAAAAGAATTTGAGCTAGGCTGTCGAAAATGGCTGGCCTGAATATAATTAACTGTTTATTTTTGACTGTTTACTCACCAGCCACTAGCCGCATGTACCCGAACAAGTGTCTTTCATTAGTTGGGGCTTAACAAACACGTGCGTTTATTATTATTGGCATGCGCTTTTCGCTGGGTACGAAACTCTGTTGTCATTTACCAGCACTACAGCTCGCTTTGCTTCACTTGTATTTTTATTGAAAATAATTTCCATTCTTTGGGCCGGATCGCGGCTGCCGCCTGCTGCCGACTGATGAACTTAAATTGACACTCGCTGGAATTTCGTATCGTTTTGTTTTTATTTTACAATTTTATTTTCTTTTTTGCGCCAGCGTTTTTTCTACCTATTTTAATGTAATTTATTTGCAGTGTAATTGCTGTTGTTCTTGTTGTTGCAGTTGTAGCAAAAATGCGCATGCAAATTGTTTCTTTAATTGAATCATTTGGGTCCACGCGTCGGCTGTGTTCATTGGCCTAGCGTTGTTTTAACATTTATTTTCAATAATTTGCGCTTATCGCGAATTTGCAATTAAGAGCATGCAATATTTATTAATAATTGTTGCGCCATTATATAAACTATTTTTGAAGATATTGCAAGGTAAGTTTTTATAGCAAGGCAACATAATAAACTTAATTGGATAATTCTTTTGCTTTGTTTATTGTATAATTGAAATACCGTGTATTTCAAATATGTATGTTACCATCAAAACTGGACTAAATAAAAAATGTTACTAGTTCTTAGAGCAATGTTATATACAAACCATGGTATTTAGTGTTAGTGTACCATATTATGTCTGTATTAGGTATTATATATTATGAATTATGAAAATAAATAATATGTACAAAAAAAAATCAATGTAAAATTGTTTTTAATTATAAGAGAAATGTAGTTTTAAAGCTTGAAGCAGTAGTATATATATTGTATATGTATATATAAATATATTCTGTTACAGAGTATCCGGTAGTCGCACACGCTCATTAAATGCTTTTTCATTTGTGCGGTTATCAAAATATTCATTATAATTTATTATAGTTAATTTTGTAAAATTGCCTTTGGAAAATGATTAAATTTATTGATAAAAATGTATTCAATTCATTTGATAAAACGTTATTTTAGTTAAAATTAATATATTTTATTAATTATGTCAAATTGCAGCTGCATTTAATAGTTAATTTATAAAATTAAACTACATAAAGCGTACGAATGTGTATTAAATTAATAGTCAAAAAAAGTTATTTAAAACTTAAAAATGTTATGTAAAGCACAAAATAATCAGGAATTAAGAAACACAAAAAAGATATTTAATTAAAATTTATTTGAAAATGCACTTCAACTAACCCCGACTGCACAGATGTTACGAAAACCAAGGGGTGGAAACAAAGCCACACTTGTCTGATTTTAATGTTGGTCTAAAAAAAATCGACGAAGAAATGCAACAACAAAAACAAATCACTTGTCGCGCTGAAACTAAGTACACCAGCAATGAAAAGAGGTAAAGGGAGAAGAAGAATAACAACAACAGAAACTAGAACTTGAAATAGTAAAACAGGAAAAACCCCGAAAGACTTTTCCTCTTCTTGACTGTTGTCTGTTTGCCAAGTTTTTAGCTCCGCAAGATAAATGCGGTTTTTTGATGTGCTTTGTGCGGTGGTTTTTCTATGCATAATTTTACCCACAGTAGTTGGGTGTTGTCACACGAGTATGGGGGTGTGCGCATAGGTGTGTGTGAAAGATGTTTTTAGGAAATGCATGACAACATTCATTTCACACATCATTTATGTCTGCAGCCTAAATGGAGTGTGTTGAACTCCCAATGATATGCCCAACTTTAGACTTGCCCAACTCTTTCAGAATTCATAAAATATATATTTAATATGTATTAAAATACATCAACCTTAAATTACCTTTAAA
Organism: Drosophila nigromelanica; assembly: GCA_004149465.1. Classification (NCBI taxonomy): domain Eukaryota; kingdom Metazoa; phylum Arthropoda; class Insecta; order Diptera; family Drosophilidae; genus Drosophila; species Drosophila nigromelanica. Next base: position 14,941 of record SCDS01000399.1, read on the forward strand.
TTGTTTTGAAATGAAATTACAACTGCACTTGTGGGCAGCAACTGGGCGTGGTCACCCATTGTTGCTGCAATATTGTTGCAACTTGTAGCTGATTTACAGTTGTTGCTTTTGCTCTGTGTAATTTTTTACTGCTTAAGTGCGTTGGCATTTCAACGCCATTCTCCATAAGAGGGCGTTGTACGCTGGCTGGCTGCTCAGCGGAGGGGCGTGGCAGGCTGGCAGGCAAGTAAAAGCAAAAACAATGGCAAAGTGGAAAGCGTTGCTTGGCTTTCAATTTGATTATAATGCAAGTACCGTAAGCACGGATTACGCTATAAATGGATGCAAGTTGAGTCCCTGAATAGCATCAGCCCTGAGAGACATTCTGCGTACAGCTGCAGCAGCAGCTTTTCCAGCTATTATACACTGTCACTAATTGGCTGACAAGGCTTAAAGTGTTTCCATTGATAATTACAGCCCGCTACACACAAATCTTGATAAATAGTAAATAAATATAAACATCGAAAATATACAAAAATACATACAAATTTAGTTATATATAATCAATAATAAAAATGAGAGAATATAATAGAAAAATGCATAATAATGCTCAATATTTATCGATTACATGGTTTTGTTATAATTGTCCTATTATAAAAGAATTAGTTGTGTTTTGCTTTGTGAATATTGTGTGTTTTTTCTGAGGCTTTGCATATCGAAAATTCAGTCGATAACATTGAACAACACGAACTAAAATCAACTACATTGATCAAGTCTGCGTAACGATAACTGTTGTTTAATAAAATTCGTTAACTGAACGTACGGAATTAAAATCAAATAATGCCACTAATTGTAAATTAAAATTAAAAATTAACTAAATTCACTGGTCGGAAACTGTTATCGATCGCAAATTTTCTAGATAACAATTTGGTCTCACTACTAAATCAAGAATAATATTGAATCAATTCTAAGTTGTTTTCTTTGGCTTGATTTACAACCAGTGTTGTCTAACTGATTCTATTTTCACTTCTGTTTTAAAATTCCTTCTAAAGTTTTGCCTGTGGTTTGTCAACTCTTTGGCATTCCATGCTGAATGTTAAACTTTGGCTAGTTTGCGAACTACGACAATGAACATTAGAAAATGTAGTAGGAAAATCGCTGAAAAGTATGCTACACTTTACAAATCACTTTGTCAGTTGCAGATGTCATGTGTCACCGCCACCGTCGCCGCCGCCGCTGCCGCTGCCGCTGCCGCCTGTCAACACATTGCCCCCCACTGAAAAACCGAAAGCGATGCCTGAAATTGAGGTTTACCTCAAACCCGCCATTTGACAGGCGACAGGCTTTGGCTGTAACCGAATGCTGAAGTTGAAGCCTGATGGCAGGACAGAAAAGGGACACATCGGTGAAGGGCAAAATGCTTGACTCAAGTTGGCCAATTTGGCAGACAGATCTGTATAAAAACAAAAACCACAAACAGACATAAAAAACAAATCAAATTATTACTTAATTATGCCTAAATGGCGATTACCGCAAGAAAACAGCTGCTGCTGTTGATTTTGGTGCTACTCCTAGTCCTAGCCTCAGTCCTGTATTTGTTGCGGATGTCCGCACGTCGATTTCATTAGAAAATAAATAACAAAATATTTGTAACTTGGCTAAATTGGTCACGTCGCTGCCTCTGTGCCCAGGTATAAAGCGGATATTGTAAAATTAAATTGATTCTCTCTCAATTTCTCTCCGCATTCTTAAAACAGTTTGCTTCTGTGCTGCTGCTGTTGTTGTTGCTGTGGCTTTTATTTTTCATCCAGCCCGAGGGAGGCTGAGTGAGGATTGGGCAGGACATAATGGAAACGGCATATACAATGTGAATTTATATTGTGGAATAAATAAATCTAATGCCTGCTCATCATTTTCAGCAAGAAAATGTAACAAATTTACGTGACAGATTAGAGCGAAGCACACACAGTACAGAATCTGTGCCTGTGAGCGAGAGAGCGATGTGCTTTGGAGTTTTTTAATAAATTTCAAATGAACCTCAAAGGCGACCACAAAATTAAAGCCTGCCAAATTAAATGCGCAATAAATGGCGTTGACTGACAATATCAAAGGAATAAATAATAATAACTAAACAATATAAAAAACAATTATTATTATTATTATGCTAAATGATTTGAACGTTAAGGTTTAAGCTTATGTGAATATGGATTAAATTCAATTTACAAGCATCTTTCTGTACATCATTTATTCATTATGATTAGTACAAAAAAGAGTACAAAATAATCATAAAATCAAATGAACTACAATATAAAGGAAACACAATTAGAATATAATTTTATGTGTTCAATTTAATATTTATTGACAATATTAATACTATCGATACTTTTAAAATAGTTGTCATCGATTCTTTTTCTGTAATTGTTTATTTTTAATTGTTTTTTAATATATATATTTAATTTGTACTATAGTTTATATAGCATATGTTTTAAGAATTTATTTAAATAATCGTTATTTAAATCATTCTCTTTACTTAAATCTTAGTAGTTGTTAATAAAACTATGGAAATTATCAATGAGTTCGGTTATTAAAACTAGCAATACCCTTAAAGTGCTGGCAGATATAAACCTTCTTTGACCTTTTGCCGACAAATAAATTTAAGTTAGTTAGAGATAGTTAGCATAAGAAATCCAGTTAGATATGATAGCGTATGAATCATGTATTTCCAAAGCATTTCAGCAATATTTTTTTATACTTTCACGCAATTGAATTCCATTTGGCCGCTGTCAACATGCACATCAAAAAAACAAAACAAAAAAAAAATAAATAAAAAATAGAAAAAAAGACGAGGCCAGAAACAACACCAGCAAAAAGCAATCGAAAATGGAAATGGGCATCTGGATGGGTACATTGGGATGTGAGAAGAAGGGTATAGATATGGCAAACAAGCGCAACAATATGTTGCAATTGTCTGGCAGCGAGCGTAACAAAAGTGAAATTCTAACATCATCACGTAGGAAGCTGGACGCAAAAAAGGAAAAACAAAGAAAAAGGAGCAGTAGCAGCAGCAACAACAACGGCGGTCGCTGGTTTCTGATTTAGCCAAGGGATATGAACGTTGCCATCGCAGTTGCCATGACCATCACAATCACAACAAGAACAAGAAGTACAAGTCGCAGGACACTGCGAAAAACAACTCGGGATACATATATAAGAGCATCCACGACCGAGTATCACGATAATTGCCACGACGAGGATGAGCTGCACGTTTTCATATGTGCTGCAATATGAGACAACAACGACAACATCAACAACAACAACAATGACAGCGACAACAATAACAACAGCAATAACAAAAGTTAATCCTGGTAGAAATTCTCAGAAGTTGTGATACTCTAGCCAATGTTCTCAGTACTGGACTTTAAGCTTATTAGGTGAAAAGTATTATATTACCGATTATGTGTTCAGCTGTGCAATTTATATATTCTGTAACAGTTATATATATTTTAAAATAAATACCACAAACAAATATATGTACAACAAGAAAACAGTTCCTCGAATTTTAGATTTATTATTTTTTTTTCAACTACAAATCCTTGTGATTGATTATTCTATCAATTAAATGTGTTGTTTTATGTTATGGTTTTCAAGATTCTTGTCATAAGATAAAATTTCAAATCAAATAAATTGTATACGGCATTACCTTGAATTATTTTTTTGACATATCAGTATTTATTATTTTTTTTGTAGATAATTATCCTTAGTAATTTTAACATATACAATTTTTTTTTCATTTCTTATACTTGAAAATAAAAATTGTTATCAACGTTATTTTGCGTAACTTACACTTATTTTCATATTTTTTTCAAAATTTGTTTTTAATAAAAACAGACTAACCTCTTCAAGTTTATCATAAATCTTGCGATACTCTTCCTACGCGCTGACAAGGTTACAAAAAAAGTAACAACAACAGCAGACACTAAAAATTGGAAGTGCCTTCGCTGAAGATACAAATATACGTCTGCAGATACTTTTGCCAGCTGATTGCAGTTGTTGTCGTTTTTTTTTTTTGCTGCTACGCTTGTTGGCCTTTGGCAAATGCTGAATCGGCGATGCGAACTTTTGAACGCGGGCAACATAGCAACTTTTGATGCCGCGTTTTCTTCATTTTTGGCTGTCTCTTGACTAATTTGCAACATAACCCTGAACCCAAAGAAGAAAAAAACCCCTCAAGATGCTCACTATTGATTATCCAAATCAAATAAGTTGCAAGATGGTCTGCATAATCCCAATTGCAGCAAATAATGCAAGTTTTTTTTTTAATATTAAGTATACGCCTAAGTGGACCGAGACACAATAAACTGACCAAAGCAATAACTATAACTGTAAATGTTGCTGCCAACAGGATCAGCTACAACAGTAATAACAGCAAATGCTGAGTTTTAATCATTTTCACACTTCGTTTCACTTGGCTGGCAACATGCTCGTTAATCTGTAAGTCATCAGCGTTAATTTGCCTCACCAGCAGCCAAGTGCCAACTGCCAGCCAGCCAGCCGTAGTTGAGGAAGAGTAAAAAGCAGTCCAAGTAGAAATTTACTCCCGGAAATATTGTCGAGTCGTTGCCAAGGCTACGACCAACAACATTTTCATATTAAGCTCTTTCAAAAACCTAAATTATTTTTTAAAGTGTAACGTATGCTCATTTTTGAATAAACTGAAAGTTTGTTTAGTTTGAAAAGTAATGATGAATCAAAATAAAAACAAACACAAAAACATGTAAAATACAAAAAAAAATTTGGCGTACTGTCAGCCAGCAAATTTGTATTTTATTTAATAATGAAAGATTTTCCAAATGATTTACATTTCTCTCTCATTCACACCTTGTGACCCTTTGAGCAATGCAAATTTGTTTCAATTCATAAAAGTCAATAAACCCAATGAAGAAAAACCAGTCAAAAAAGAAAAGGTATATGTCTAGACGTTTTCTTTCTAATTTTCTTTGTTTTGCATTTTTTTTTTTTTTTTTTGGGTCAAATCGTAAGAGAGAACACTTTGGGAAATTTTTGTTTGTTTTTTTGTGTTCGCAGCTAATTTTGCAGTGTCAGCTCCAGTTTTTTAGGCTGCGTCTGGTACGGCAATTGCCTCGACTATACAAGCTCCTTTCAGAGGTTCTTGGTGAAAACTATAGTTTTCTTGGCCATTGTTTTAGACAACAGTACAATGGCTGCCCTCGTTCGCCACGAAACTTGCCCAATTTGGGCTTGGCATTTCACATTCAGACAGGGAGAGAACCCGACTGCAAGCTGTTTTACAGCCCATAGCTTTTAGACACATTTTCTTTTCATACCCTGTAGAAATTGAATGAGTTACAAAATGGAATAGGGCATATTACTGTAATGCAGAAATACAAAAAATTGGAACTTAAAATTTTGAATATGCAGCTTATATGCAGAGCAAATTCATTATTATTATAAATAATAATACTAAAAAGAAAAAAAGTTGTAGCTCGGTTTTTTTTTGGTTAGATTTTTTGATCACTTATATACTTTTATTGTATAATAATAATAAGATTTATAATAATGATAATAACAAATTATTACAGAGAGTTTTCTCGTTGATCACTAGAGCTCTATTATGTTTTTTCTTGTGCAGATGCATACTGGGCTCCTCAATTAACATGCATTCAATGCATTGTCCCTACCTCGCCCCTGCACCCCTTCACCGTCCACAGTAGCCCCGTTTGCATGTGCTTATCTCTATCGTTTAATCAGCGCCTTTGTTTGCACTTTCACTTGCGCCTTTTGGCATGCTGCACTTTTCAATGACACTTCAACACAGACACACACACACACATACACACATACACACAGAAGAGGCAACGCTGGGCTCTTATCACAGCCCACTTAAGGGTTGTTAAAATCAAGCTACACCCCGTTGCCTCCTGTTAACCCTTTGCCGCAAGCTTCCCATTTTGGTTTTTCGCCTATTTTGCACCTTTTGCAGGCACAGACATTGTCAAAATTCATAATTGAACAGTTTTGGCCAAAAGGCTGGAGATGTATGTATGTGTGTGTGTGTGTGTGTGTGTGTGTGTGTGTGTGTGTGTGTGTGTGTGTGTGTTTGTGTGTGTATGTGTGGAGTGTATTTGTTTGTTCGCTAGTCAAGTGCTTTTCCAGTGCGCATTTGCTAGTCGAAAATCTTTCGTTAATAATTCAAGAGCTTTTAATGTCATGAATATTCATAAAATTTTGAGCATGATTTGATTTTATTGCGTATTTTACTTTGTCGTCAAGAGCAGCAACAACAACAACAACAACTACAACAACTGTGCCATTGAAAGAGGTGCGGGCTGCGGTGTATTGAGACAATGAAAAAAGCACTCTTACAACACACACACACACATTCAAAGCACACATCACACACACACACTTGTAAATCATTCGCTGATGGGATTGCTTTCTATGATATATGAGTTAAGTGATTTTTCCAAGAATCTTCTGCCAGTTGCTTAGGACGCAAGAGATTCCTTTCTCTGTTTTCAATAGAAAAATTTATATTGTATAAAATTGGTAATTTATAAAGCTTATAACTTGTATAAATTAGTTTAAATGGCCCTTATTTAATGGACAATCTGTGGACGCTTTAAATGGATTTAGATGAAAGGCAATTTAACAATACAAATTGACTTGGATGTATCTATTATTTATCTTTATGCCGTACAAAACTGAGAACTTTGCTAAAGGAAAAGATTATCAGAAAAAGTAAAGCTTCTTTATTAGTATTTTTGTTATTATTAATATTATTATTAATATATAATATTGTTTATAAGAACATATTTAAAATAAGTTTTAAGCTTAAAGTATTTTGGCTGAACAATTATATATTTTTTCAAAATATACTTTTAATTAATAATATTTTCCTAATCATATCCGTTTGAAAAAAGTAATAATAATAATTGTTGTATGAGCTCAGATGGATATTGAATTTATTTTTAAAAATGTGCAATATATTTCCAACTAATATTCAATAGAAACTTACTAAGTTTAAGAGAAGTGTAAATAGTTCTTTGCCATAAACACACATATAGGATTTAAGAGCTGGGATATGTTTAAAATAAATTTCCATATTATCTGCAACATAAACTTTATATTTCCCAGAGTACTTTTTACACAAAATTACAATATCATTTTACCAAGAGCACAACATACCGTTAGGTACGTTAACATGCCCTAACTTAACTTATCCTACCCACATTGCTGGTTGCCTTCTTTCGCATTTTTGTCGTCAAACAAGACAACCCTTTACGATTTTTTACGACCACACGTGCGTTTTGTTTACCTCCAACCCCAACGCCCACTCAGAGGCCCCTTCGCCCCACTCTTTTGTCTACAGTTCGCGAATTTCTTTTAAAGTTTCGCATGGCAACTCGTAAATTTAGTGGAAATTGTGTCGTAAAATATATAAATCGAAGTGAGTATGTGTGAGGGGGGAGTACGCGTTTAGCAAGGTGCGGGAACTAAAATGCTCAATTTCTTATCGATTTTCAAAGTCTTTAGCAGGTGGTTGGAGTGAACGGGGGCGGGGAGTAGACGGGGTCTTAACTCATTCGCGGCTAATCATTGCGAGTACTTTGGTATTCAGTTCAAGCCCATTAAATGGCTATTTGCTTATCAATTTTTGTGTCAGTTATTTTTCTTTTTATTTCAGCCACTAACCTACAAATGCGCGCCCTGCCCCCTCTCTACCTGAGCCGATCCCGTCTAAACCAATTGTCGCATTGTTGTTGTTTATAGCTACGAATAATTCGGGCGCTGGGCATTCAGAGTTGTTCATGCATGGGAAATACGTGACAGTCGCGTCTTTTGTGTAATTGCGAGCTTTGTCGATGAGGACTGGCAGGGGATGGATGGGGGTTGCTTTGTTAAAGGGTCCACACCACCAAAATGAAATCAAATGATTTGCCGTGCAACTGATTTATGTTTAATTTATAGAGCTGGCTGCCGGCCTGACCGGCATGCAAATAAATTTCAAATGCGATGAAGACATAAACTCGACTGGGCCAAAACGAAACTACAAACGAGGCCCATCAAAGCTCTGAAACAGCAACAACACCAAAATAAAAAAAAAAACAAGGCAACATAAAAACGAATGCGAAAAAGAGACTAACAAACATGAGAGAAAATGCGAGCTGAAGAGCATAACAGAAAAGGCGCTGAATACGCCGCAGGCAATCTGAAAGAGAGAGAAAGAGAGAGCTCGTCGGATTCATTCGGGCCGACATGTTGACCAAGTTTTAACTTGCGGTAGGACAGGACTCGCCGAAGTGCCAACGAAACCGAAACTAAACTGGAGCAACAGCAGTGCCGGCAAATCATTGCGTATAAGAGTTGAGAAATCAGAGAGAGAGAGAGAGAGAGAGAGCGAGAGAAGGAGCAAAGGAAGCTCGGAATTGGCATAAAGGCATAAATATGGCACGTTACATTTTTGAATTCAGTTTTAACAGAAATGTAACTGAACAAAATAAGAGAAAATATAAAAGATTAAATATTATTTAAGTGCTTTACATTTATTTTCTTTGTACTTTTTTTTGTAAAAACTAAAATCGTCAAAAGGGCAAAGAAGTATGCTACTTAAAATACATTTAAGTAGTTTTGATAACGTTATGTTAGGTGTTGTGCAAAATACAATTATAAAATAGTTTGGTGCATTAACTTAGTTAACTGTAGCTATTACTTTAAAATAAAAATACTACATTTAATTTAACATTTTAAATGTATAAGCTATTATTATATATTAATATAAATAACAAATAAGAAAAAAAAAATCAAAATATCTGTGTTAATGGAGAACTGGGCAAAACAACAACAACAAATATATAAAAGTACTGCCGGATTTTAATAAACGACGCTTGGCGGTTTGTGTCTTTGCTAACAATGTTAATATCTGCGAAAGATTGTTACAATCATTTTATGTGACTAAATCAATTTCAAATAAAGCTATTTTATTATTTGTTATATAATATATTATATTATTATTATATTATATATATTATTATATATTTTTAAATGTCAGATACATGACTACAATTTTAAAGTTTCAGATGTTAAATGAATGCAGTTATTTGTTAGCTGCCCTTCAGTTACCACGTAGTTGTCCAACTTTTCTTTCAAATAGCACAAATTTCCAATAAAATACTAGAGGGGTGGCCAAATAGATGGCACTATAAGGGAGGGTGTGGAGGTGCTGGTGGTGGGAGAATTGTCAAATCAACAGCAGCAAATTCAATTGCAAATAGTGAAACACATTGTTCTCTTGACTCGCTGTTTCGTTGGCAATTTTTTCAGTTTTTCACTTTGCTTCGACAGACACTTAAACAGCAAAGGGACTGGGGAGGGGAGCTGCAGCGGGTGCGCTTTGGGGATTTATTGAAAATGCTTCGATTTATGTTTAGAGCGATATTTGCATTTTGGCTGACAAACGAAACGCCGAAGCGACAAATGCAACGGAAATATGCACACAATGGGTGGGGGCAAAGGGGAAAGAGAACTGACAAACCTTAAGCTGCAACAATGAAAATAAAATATATTAAATACAGAAACAAAACAGAGCCTACAAATAAATCTGTTGTTACACGTATATAATTATAAAGGAAATAAAATTGTCTTAAAACAGTTTAAATGAAATATAATACTAAAAATTATTATTATCAAGATTTTTAGTAATGGGGAAAAAATAATAATAATAGTATACTACGAATATGAAAAGTTTGCAGACTATGCAAAGATACTCTCAGGTTATGAAGTTAAAACTGGTTGAGTTCTTGCCAAAAACTTCTTTTTTTTTGGCAAAAACAAAAAAGTGCGTGAGCTTTTCAGTCCGTGTGTAAAGTTCACACCTGTTCAGTGCATGTACACATATGTATGTAAAAGCAGACCGCAATAGCCCTACAAAATGGAAAAGAAAAGTGTGTGGAAACTAACGAAACGGGTCTTTAATCTTCTTAAGTGCGTCAGAGGCTGCTATCAGCGCAGCTGCTCCGGCAGGCAGCATCGAGTCCAATATGGTTTATGGCTTTATTAAGTACTGAAAACTTTGTCAGGCCTGTTTTTGAATTTTTTTTTAATTTTTCAACTGGTTCAAACGTTATTCGTTGTGTTTGGATGCAAACAGAAAGTAGTTAAGGAAATTGATATTTTTTATAGATTGCTTTAAGAAAATATAAGGAGATAATATTACTTGGAACAATCAAACCAAGTTTTAGAATATTATATAATAAAACAAGTGAGATTGCTCTAGTCGGGACCACCCGACTAGGAGATACCCTGAGCCCAGCATTTAACATATACATACACACTCTCGGCACTTGATGAGAATTAAGGTGGTTATAAATAAAAAAAAAAAAATTTAATTAACAAATATCAACGAAAAAATAATGTTAACCAAAACCAAAACCTGAAGTATTCAAAATCTGCGCATACTTTACGCGAATATAATGAAACAAATTTGGTGGCTCTAGATTTTATAGTTTAAGAGTTATGCTTAAAAAACCGGGTCAAAAAGCGATAAATATCGATAATAAGAGAACGGAAGGATTTATCGATCTTTTAAAACAAACTTGATCTGCGTTTTGAGTCCAAGATCAGCTTTCTAGCTTTTAAAGTCTCTGAAATCGACGCGTTCATACAGACAGACAGACGGACTGACGGACATGGCTTTATCGACTCGGCTAGTGATGCTGATCAAGAATATATATATTTTATGGGGTCAGAGATGCTTCCTTCTGCATGTTACATACATTTGCACAAAACCATTATACCCTTTTTTACCATTGAGATGAGTTCACTTAGCCATATCCGTCTGTCCCTCTGTATGAACACAGCGATTTTGGAAACTACAAAAGCTAGAAAGCTGATATTGGACTGAATTTAATATATGTATATTATATGCAGAACAAGTTAATAAATTATTTTTTTGATAACTTGCCCTGTTTCATTAATATCGATACAAATCGGTTTCAACCTTTGGTTCTCTTACCATATCTCGGAGACTATAAGAGCTAGAGGCAACAAATTTTGTGTGTTGCGCTATTTTGATACCTCTGCGTTATGCAGATTTTGATACCTCTGAGTTTGAATTGTTTTGAATTGATTTAACTCCAATAATAATGCATTTAATATAAATTAAAGTTTTTAGGTAAAACAAATTTGTTGTCAATACAAACATTGTAAAAATACTTCAATCTCCGCAAAACCCAGCGCCAGAATATAGGATTTGCTTCAACAATCATGACAAAGAAAAAAATGATGAAAACCACCAGATAACACCAAAACAAAATTCTTTTAATTATGTGTAGTGGATCAGGAGTATTTACAGTTAAATAATTTCCAGCATAGGATGTCAGGTCGAATTCCCTGCGTATACCCATTATTGGCGCTGGCTGAATTTGCGCATAACTGACAAGAGCTAATTCTAGAAACGGAATTTAAAGAAATTAAGCTGAAATTATTATTTATATAATATAAAATACCTTTAACAAGTTGACGGCGACTGCATTGCGTTTGTGGCGCTTTCCCGAATCTTTGTTGTACAGCCCAAGTTATATAGTTTAGACAGTATTGTCTTAAATACTCTGGCATCTGCCCGGGCGGCTCAGAGGGATCATCTTTGGGGGTCACTTGTGAAAAGAAGGAATTCTTTATTATTAAGCCTGGCACAATAGCAGTTCTCCTCGTAGGCTCACGAGTGCTGTTTGCTTTCGTATTGAAATTTTCAATTTGGTGTTTCGTTTCCCTTCTTTTCACTATCTTTGTTTCGCCATTTAGTCGCTTTACACTCTTCGTATTTATGACGCCCACTGGTAGTTTCATTTTACCTTTCCTTTTAATTTTCTTTTTGCTTTTCAGCTCTTTCATCTGTTCGATTTTATCCCAAATTTGTATCTGGTTTGTTTTACTTTCGACCACTACACACTTAAGGGTTTCTGTGCTTGAATAGATATCTTCCTCGATGCTTTCCTCATCCATTTTTGGGTTTAGTTCGGTTCGAATACTTTCCCGACTTGAGGGCCCCACTTGTACACTTATTTTCATTGTATCCATTATTTCCTTGATTCCTTTTTTGTCATTGTAGTTCCCTAAACGGTCTGTCTTTATATGGCGCACTGTACATTTCTTTTTCACCATATTTATATTTTTAATTTTGCTACCCAGCTCTTTTATATGTTCTATTTTGATTGCTCTTTTACTTTCATTAAATTCTTTAGTTAGTTTCTCTTCACTTTTAATAGTAGGTATAAGAGTTTTTGTACTTGAGCAAATATCGTCTTCCGTGGTTTCATAATTTGGTTCTTTTAACTGTACGTATGTATCCTTCCTATCTATCATCTCCATTCGATTTGGATTTATTTCAATTTGATTTAATTTCTCAGTATTCATGGCTTCTGACAATTTTTTTGGCTGTCCCTTAACTCGTTTCCTTTTCAAATACGGCAATTTGGCTTTTCGTATTTTATTAGGTATAATCTTTGCTATTTGATTTGGATCCTTTAACAATTTTTTGTCCGCTAGAATTTGAGCTTGAGTTTTATTGGAATCTTGCAAATCATGCTGGGGTTCTGGTTTATTTTGGATCATTTTGTTTGGTATATGGGGTTGTTGTGGCTTTGGGTCAGTAATTATATTTTGTTCGTAGTACTCTATTACACACTTATGAATAGGAGGCAGTGTCATCACGGGCTTATAGAATATCTTTTTGGATTGATTTCGTACTGTGCTCTCATTTTGTTTATTGTTCTCCCATCCGGTTTGCTTTGTCTCTTTCGCTTTTGGCCTATTGCTGGCACGCAGAGTCTGCTGCGCGTTTTTTTTCCTTTGATCTGTTGGGGTTATGTTTCTCTCCTTGATTTTGGATACTTTATTGGTGCGTGATCTTGCTTTTGGATTGAGAGATCTGATGCGATTTCGCAGTTTTTTGCTATCAATCAAATGGACATTTTCATTGTCAAGCAGTTTTTGCACACAAAACTTTTTGAATTTTCCAGATTCGAAGCGTTTAACATTGTACTCCGCTATGTGTAATGGATATTCCAATGGGTCCGGAACTTCTTTAACAATGGGGCCATTTGGATCTGGAGGCGATGCTCCGAAAAAGCTGGGCTCAAAGAATTTGTTCATTACTATGGCCAGATCGAGCATATGCCTCTGCTGCACCACAATAACTTCCTCTTCGAACACAAGCCATTCGCAATTTAGCGATTTGTACAACTTATAGGTTTTCCTATTAATGCGCTCGGCAATGGCCAGGAGCGATTGCTTTCTGGCCAGTCCGTGGCTGCCTACCCAGCACGTAGAATTCCGTTTGTTTTGGCAGCGTTTTGGAATCGGCTCTTTGTCTGTTTTCTGCAGTTCCTTTGGGAATTGGTTATTTGAAAAATGTACATTTATTCTTTGCAGCGACTTTTACTTACCATACTTTGGTTTATTTATATAGGAAATATATAATTTTGTTTTTGCTTTTTGACAAAGTTTACCAGATTCAAATTAATGATTTTTTTAACTTGTTTCAATAAACCAAGTTCCATCAAAGACTGAGCAATTTTTTGTTTATTATTTTTGGTTTACACAAAATATTTAAGCTTTAGAGGAATTTGTAAAAACCTTTTTTTAATAATAAAAAATATCGTTCATACTTATTCTTCCATTATATTATATTCATAATATACAACTACTTTTTCTTTTTTACTCTATTTCCTTTTTTTATATTTTTATAAATATTTCATAATAGAAGCCTTAAATTATATACTATTTAGTTTTTATTTTATTTCATTTTATTTTAACGTATTTGATTTTATTTTAAGCCCACTCTTTGTTTATTTATTTTTATTTGGCCAACGCTTTCACTATTGGATTTCCATTTCCACATCCTTTACAATTAGCAAAAACTCTTCTCTCGGGTCTAGTTGGAAAAGCCCTTAATTCTAATTGGAGCTTTAAGTTATGTGAATGGATAATTTTGTTGGACGCACAATTTTCGGCAATCTGTTGGCGTTTTAATGCCACCACCGTCATTGTCGTTGTTATTGTTTTTGTTATTGCTACTACATAAGGCCGCACGGGCCCCCACCAGACCCCGCCACTCTCTTTCTTTCACTTTTCCAGCGCCGCGTTCGGGTAATTTGTGTTCCACTTTAAAACGTAAAACTTTCAAAAAGTCATCAAAAGTTTATGTGTAGCCAAGACCACCTAAGTCGGTACATGATTCCTTCCGGCCGTTTCATAGCCTTGTCTGGCATATGTTTTCCAACACCCTTACAAAAAGTATTTCAATTTAGTCAGGTGATTTTACTTTACTATAGTATATAGCTTCTATGCGAACAATCGATTAAGAACTTAAATCTTAAAATATGTTGATATGTTGACAAAACTTTGTTATAACGATTTTTAATCAAATTTCAATATATTAGCTGAATTTTTTTTAACATAGCTGACAAAGGAACTTTCAGTAGAATAATGAGTTTAAATATAATAAATTTGATTGTTTGTAAAGTCAATATGAATCAACATTGGATTATTATTTGATAGAGCTTTCATAGGAACGATCAGTAAAAAATGAATTTATGAAGATATCAACAACACCAACATCGAACTTCTATATAACATAGTTCTATTATGGAATATTTTTATTTATATAGGTCCATCTTCCATATGTCTAGGGTATTTAATCTTTGGCACCCCGACAACAACTGTTCTTCCCTGTTCTTTTTCTGCTTTTCGTCGAAATTTCAACGCTGATAAGTTGGGAAACTTTTCTGTCTTTTTTTTAGTTCTTTTAAAAGCCGACGCAAGTTCATTTAAGTGAGCATAATTTTATGAGAGGCGACTTTAAGTTCAACGCTTTTAACTGTGCGCACTAATTAGCCGGCACCAAAAGGAAAATGCACTAAAAATAAACTGATTCGATGTTATCGAGCTGCGCTTTACACCTCAGTCCGCCCATCTTCAAGCTGAGGTCCATCAGCTGGCGTTGCGCTTTGTATTTCTGCTTCGTTTGCGACGCGTTGTAATTGCAAAAGTTTATCTTTATCTGGGCCACGGCCAGCTCAGCAGTGGCGGCAAATGGTCACATTAAAGTAATTACATTCACGGGTCCAACAAAGCTGCTACCCAAACAACTCCTCCAGCTAACTCCTTTGGCATTCACAGGGTTTTCCGTTAATTTCTTGCCCATAGTGAAGAACAGAGAATAACAGAGAGAGAGACAGAGAGAGAGAGAGAGAGAGAGAAAGAGAGAAAGAGATAGACAACGAGAGCGAGTGTTAGTTTTCTCAGCTCTACGAAATATCTGACAGGTTAGCTGACAAAGGCTAAGGCAAAAGCAAAGACTAAAGCAAGTATAGTGGCTGCAGCTGAGTTTACGTGGGGTTTATCTCTTACTAAATGCGTGTCGAAATCAGGCTAAACTATGCTAATTCCAGGTTGTCATGCTACCAACAACTTTCAACTTTTTTCCTTTCCGTTTGGTCTAATGTCCCAAGTTTCTCCAAGTGCACTGACATTGAATGCAAGGCGAAAATATAATTTGCCTCAGTTCCTTCATCGTTTGCCAATGTTTTTCTAAGAAAAACGTAAATATACTTGATATAGTTGAGTTAACTGTGAACTTCCCATGACCGTGCGAATGTTTTCTTTCTGTTCTTCGTTTCTCTCTCTCTCTCTCTTTATATTTCAATTCATCATTTCCTTTCTTTTTTTTTGTGTACTTCCATGTAGCTTTATGTCTCTCTGTTTCTGCCCTATACTTTTCTATATTATATACTACTAAGCATCTTTTCTATTTCACTATACCTTTATATTTCTCCTTTATCTTTCTATATAATTCTATATCTTTCTCTCTATCTGACTTCTGATTTCTCGATATACTTATTGATATCAGGTCCAATTAGAGTAATACGCAGAAAGTATAATGCCGATAAGTTACTACATGATAATTGAAACCTTATTTACAGTTGTGAATTACTAACTAAAATTCATTTTTAAAACGTTCAAAATATGCATTAATCTCCAACTTTCGGTTAATTTGAGATCAACGGAATATCCTCGAGCAGTCAAAATTAAATGACGATTCCATGGCAATAGCAAGCGAGTGTTTAGTAATTCTTTTACCGTTCTTATTAATTATTATTACTTTAGAAAAATCTTAATTTTTAATTTTAGCTTTACAGCTGAGGAAGAATTATAGATTGAATCGATTTGTCGTGACCCCTAATCTTAATACTATACTCGATTATTCTTGAACATATAATTGAAGTCCCTAGTTTCTGTCATAGATAAATAAACTTGCATTCCACAAACCCAATATACTCTTTTTACTTCGTAAACAAGAATAAAAAATAAAAAAACTAGCACTAGGAACGATTCGCGTCGAGATAAGCCGAGATATGCCACAGAGTGTGGCATGCAAAAATCGGTTGGCTGGCACCGAATGCAAACATTTTGTTTGTGCAAAAATTTTGTGTGATTTCCCCACGGAAATTGATGATGGTGTTTGCTGAGTCGCAAACGTGTTGGAGGAGTTAAGCGAAAGCGGCCAAGAGACCAAAACCGGGCTAGCCCACCTACAGTGAATTTGTCATTTCCAGTCTAAACGTGCGGACAAACAAGAGGCGGCCGAGGATTGCCGGGCAAGTGGCAGGACAGGGGGGAAGGCTGAAAGGACCTGCTGAGGGGCGCTCGAGTTTGGCTAGTACGTTCGATGGTTCGTTTGTTTGCACGGATGTCAGCAGCCATAACAACGAGCACGGGGTGAATGGAGGGGGGGGGGGGGGGGGGGGGTTGCTTGATGAATCGTGGGAGTCGCAGTGCGTGTCGCTTTAACAAACCGGAAGTTACATGCGATGTAATGAAAAACGACAGAACGGAAGTTGCAATGGGGCAAGCCGTGCCCAGAGCTCAGCTCTGACAGTTTTGTGCGTAGTCTGTGGGGGGATGGGAACAGTGGAACTGAATTGGGCATTGTACGTGGCGGGTCCTGAAGGGGGGCGCGGCGCTTCCGCTGCTCGCTGTGAGTGAGTTTGCCTTAACGTTCCTGGTATTTATAGACAATTGGTTCGTGATTGTTGACAGCGCACAGCGTTGCGTGGAATGCCATGAACATCAGCATGACCGCTGGCCAGCTACCAGTCGAACACACACACACACACACACACACCAAGCCCCCAGATCTGTGCGTAGGCATTTTTTGCATGGCTCATAAAAATACTGCGAAATATGTTCGAGCCATGGCATTGGGCTTTTGGCCATGGCAGCCAGGCAGGCAGGAAATAGTGCGCAGTTTTCCGTGTTGGCAATTGATTTAGAGCTCGTGGCCATAGCAAATACACAAATTCCTTTAAGTAATCCAAATTAAAGTTTGTAATTCTCAAATTCTGCTAAAAAAAAAATGAATGAATGAATGAAATAACATGTATAAACGTTGCATTCGAGCATGAACGACTGTCCAATGTTCTGTATTCAGTGTCAAAACAACTAAAAATAGTCAGTCAATTGTAGCTCTTAAACTGAAACTGGACCGATTATCAAAATAGTTATTACAAATCTATTTACCAAATTTGGTGAATTAGGCTCATCAACTGCAATGTCTAGAGGGTAGCGATATTAAAAACAAAAAAATCGAAACATCAATATATCGATATGGTAATATTATCTATTTTCACTCGATAATGTTTTCTTCAATATATTCATACGTCACTCACGTCATTGATTACTAACACGATTTTTAAATCAAATTTCATTAGGTATTAAAAATACTTGAAAAAAATTCCTTACACTTTACAGGGCATACATATAATCAATATGCTGTCGTACATTTCATTGAACAGATTATGAATAGCACACACTCTGGAATGGCAGCGAAATAAACTTTGTTTTTTAATATAAATTAAATAATAATTAAATATCATTTAATTTGTAATTAAATTAAATTAATTTCAATTGGAACAATGTTTGGCAATTTATTAACGTGGAACTCAGCATAAAAATCAGAGATGCACTTATAATCCACATAATTTTTTCCAATCTATACAAAAACCAAATATACAGTTTTTCAATATCAAAAACTGTTTGGCAAAAACCTGACGATTTATATAACATTATTTGACATTTGTATAACATTGTACATGACTCTTTTGAAAATGCTTCCTCATAGAAACATTTGGCTAGGCAGTCAACTTTTTAAAAACTTCTGAAACAAACACCAGTATAAATACAATTTACAAAAAAAAAGTAATCCAAATTAAAGTTTGTAATTCTCAAATTCTGCTAAAAAAAAAAGTAATTCTCAAATTCTGCTAAAAAAAAAAAAAAAAAAAAAAATGTTGAACAATACCAGAAAAAATACCTCGCAGAATATTCCCGTAGATTCTGAGGAGCCTGCAACGCCTCAGGTTAATAGGAATGATAAGCCCAATAAGATGGAATCCTTATTAAATATTAGCGGCAGTTCAAATCTCTCGCTAGCCAATAACGACATGGATGACGAAAACGTGAGGCGAATTGTACTTAAGACGCTGAAACAGATGCAGAACGTGTACGAACAACAAGATGTGGATGCGCTGATAGATTTGGTGGTGCCCAAGGTATTACTCGATTTGCATTCCCTCGATCTGCTGCAGAATGAGGTGCAGGCCATTAAGCAGACCCTCGACTCCTACACCCAGCACTCTAAGGTGCTGGGCGAGGATATCGCCGAAATATTTCTGGATCTGCATAATATTTATTCGAGGTTGGATGACTTAGATAAGCGCGTGAAGAAAAAGCCAAAAGACAAGAAATTCTTGAAGCGTCTACGTGAAGCTGAGGCATTTCTCGAGAATACAAAACACTATATACTAAATGATAAGGAACATGAGGCAGCCAGTACTATGACCGCTGTGCCAACTTCGAGCCGAAATGATACCGATAGAGTTCCCATTATGAGCGCTGAGACAAGAGATGCCGAGAGGCGTGCATTTCTCAGCAACATGTTAGTGGTAAAGAAATCGGATTTTTCGCTACAGCTCAATCGCAGCAAAAACTATTATACGGAAGCCGAGAGGGTATTGATACAGAATGAGAGCAGTAATTCCGATTCACAGTAAGGAATATATAAAATATTAGGTCAACATTTTATTAAACATTTGTTGTGGTCCTGAAAATAATAAATTTTACAATTGCGTGAAAGATATATGTTTGTTACTTCTATTAGGAATTTGTTGTGGTCTCATATGATAGAATAAAAATATAAAAAATATAGTAAATTTACATGTTTGAGCTGATTAGGTGAAATTTTAATTCAAATGTATAAAAAAAATGATACAAATGAGACTCTATTAACTTATCCAATCTTTGAATAATAATTAAGAAAAGTAATGCTTTTGTTCTTACATCATGGCGAATGTCTTGCCAGTTTAAAATAAATAAAAAAATAAATAAAACGATGAATGATATTTGTGAATTAAAGAGAGAAATTGTGCCTTTGTATTTCAAGAGCTTACCAAACAACACAAAAGTGCAAAGTGCTGTGGTAAACCACTTGCAAAAAAAAGATACAAAAAAATACTTGACTGTGAAATGCTTTGATTGTTACCTGAAATGTATCTGTATCTCAAGCACTCTTGTGTGTGTGTGTGTGGGTGTGTGTAAATTTGCATACGAAACGTTGCCAAAGTGGCAACTCAGCTGGTTTCCTGTTGAATTTTGGACTCTTCCATTCCATTAGCCGCCTCTGGCACCCACATGAGATCAGAGCAATTTAAAGTGTGGCTTTTCTAGCTCATTTTCTTTGGTATTTTCATCTGCGATGCTAATCGCATTCGCAAATTCCAATTCAATGAAAAATTTTGAGCTGTTTTCCAGCTGCCTTTGCATACCGACCATTGGCTTTGTTATGACGAACTGGCAAAAGAAATCAACAGCAATTTAGGTGGCTTGGCCAATGCATTATGCATGCTATGAATATGAGCTGCGAGGGCAGCTCAAATAGTTTTTTAGAAATATAGCTTAATGTTTGTGCGAATATTCAGTAATAACGTCTTGGCAAAAATTCAAACTACTCATTCTGTTATTTGTTAAGCATAGTGTGTTTATAATGCTTAAAAGTCGCTATAGATCAAACATATTATTGAGTGTTTTTTCTTATACTTATTTAAGTTATAATTAGATGATATGTGAATTCTGACGAGGTGAATAATATATTTATATGTACAAGAACTTTTTGCATTTTTTTGTATATATGCAGAAATGATTGAACAACGTTCCCGATATTACCAAATATTTCAAAAACATTTTATTAATATCATTATTTAAACTTAAATATAATCTATCTATTTATTTTTATATTTTTACTAAATGCAGAAAACCACTTTTAAGGTATTTTAAGGTGTAATTAACCATATTTTATGCATGCCAATATAAACCAATGAAAAATTTTAAAATTAAACAAATATTTATCATATGAAAAGAATGTCTGCCAATTAAGTATTTGAAAATCAATTAGACTACCCTAGTTTTGCTTACCGACAGCAGCTGCTCAGATTGAATTCCAAGCTTTTAAGCAGCATTGGATAGTCTGCCTATTCGTCGATTGAGGTTAATTCGATTATCGATATCAATAGCAGAAGCAGGCGATAATTGATTTTAGCAAACGCTGCAAACGATTAATTGAACGCAGAGTCTTTGGGCCAACAACATTGTTCCAGCCGCCTTCCTCCACCACTCCCACTACCACTCTCTCCTCAACACTATATCAGACACACTCACTCACATTTATTGCCAAACAATTGTAGCCCGATGCTTGGCCATTCCATTGTTGTCATTTTTACTGCTGAGCTGGATAAGTTCTATATGTGTACGTGTGTGTTTGTGTGTGCACTCAAAATAATAGCACAGCACATAGAAGACAAGTACCAGGTTCTATTTTAGAGCATGCCGAGACTTGTGCAGGAGTATGTTTGGTGAGGGGGAGAGGGGGTTGACTGCAGCCCTTAATGGCAGCATTTACTCAATTTTTAGTACATAGTAAACGTATTTCTTTTATGGGCCCGAGGTTATTTGTGCACTGCAGACGAAGCTGCGCTCTATATTTGTATACGTATAAATACATATACATATACAAATACATATATATTTACCAGTGTCCAGCTCACAGTTGCTAGTATCCCGCGCCCAGTTCCCATTCGCATTCACAAATACAAAGCTACTATATCCTGACACAATATAAACGAACTTCGTTTCCTGAGTGGCCATTTTACTGCAAGGCTTTTCATATGTCTGAAACAAACTCCCCGCACCGTTTGTATACCCATTTCTTGCCAGCAACCTTAGCAAATACTCGCTATACATAAATATGATAAAGCACTCGCATCGCTGGGGCTGCTGCTGTTGCTTTTGCTTCTGGTTTGCTTTTAATTGCTTTGAAGTAAACACTGCGAATGCCCCTCGGTACATTCATAAATATAATTGCCAGTCCGGGTGGGGTCTGTGGGGGGAGCTGCAATGCCAGTTTTCGGCTTGCCTCGAAATTTAAAGCCACGGCCCATATTCTACTAGCCATAAACACAACACAGACAAGACCTTCATTGTTCGCTGTGATTGTTAGGATTTTGTGTATGTGTGTGTGTGTGTGTCAAAGGTGTTATTTAATTTAATACGACGATCTGACAGCTTATACATTTGTTATACGGATTAATGTGGCCGCTACTGTCTAAAAGTATTTCCTCTAAACTGTATATATATATAAATACTATACTATATAAAAAATGCAGGAATATATTTATTATAAACCACTTTTATAATTTTTAAAGCTTTGACAATATTTTACAAAAGGTAAATTAATGATATATATTATATTAAATCCATTTTAAACAAGTAAGATTGATCTAGTTGGGACCTCCCGACTAGGAGATACCCTGAACTCAGCATTTAACACACACACACAAACTCTCGGCCCTTAATAAGTATTGAGGTCGTTAAAAATTAAAAAAAAAATTGCAATTGGCAATTACCAACGAAAAATAAAATATACCGACTCCGTAAATCGAACATATGACCGACCCACAGCTTCAGTTGCAGAACTATTATCGACTGCTCCACACTCCCATTGAAATTTACTTATGATATAAAATAACTTAACCATCTTGAAACAAAATTTTAAGGAAACGCTAACAAAATTCTGCTTTTGTTATAAAATGATAAATATTAATAGTAATTGTTAATTAATATAATAATATATAAATTCCACACCGTCCAACGCGGGGTTCGAACCCGCACTCTTTAACTTCAGTTGCACAAATCCTAACTGCTGCACCACTCCTTCGATTAATATTGATGTGATAAAATTCTGTTTTACTATGCAAAAAAAAATTCCAAGAAACACGCAAGATAAAATTTTGCATTTGTATGTGTGCGTGCACACGAACACAGAAATTGTTTGTGCCTCAATTTGGCCCCCAATACCGAAAACAGATTCTTGATTTGCTCGTAAACTAAACGTATGATCGTTATGAAATTTTCAGGACTGCTAAGGACTGCATCAACAAACAAATTTGCAAGTATTTGTAGTATTTGATTTGCGGTTTGTATGGTTTTGTCGATATTGTGGGCGGTCGGGGGAGGTATCCGAAACCTAAAAGATTTAAATTCTTCGTATGATTTATGCGAACATATTAAAACAAATTGTCTATAGCGTTTATAGTTTAGGAGTTATGCTTTAAAAATCGAATCAAAAAAGCGATAAATATCGATAATAAGAAAACGGAAGGATTTGTCGATCTTTTGAAATAAACTTGATCTGCGTATGGTATATACGAACCGAACGAGTCCAAGATCAGCTTTCTAGCTTTTGTAGTCTCTGAAATCGACGCGTTCATACAGACAGAATAAAAATATCCAAATTGAATATACTCAAATAAAAAATATTTTTGACATCCGTCCTTAATTTAGAAATAAACTTTTCAATTTGTTGCGCAGTGTTCAAGATTTTTGATGTAAAAAAGCTTAACTCCTTTTTGTTTAACTCCCAGCACTTTTTTGTGCCAGAACAAGAGACAGAGACAGTCGGTATGCGCGAGGGCAGTTGAATTGGACCATAAATTTATGCCCAAAAAGTAAACAGTAAATAAAAGTAAATAAATGTTTATTGTTTTTGTAGCATTCGGTAGCTGCCGCATCTGTTTTTAATAATTATTTAACATTTTACATTGTTTAGTCGCGATTTTGTGTGTTTTATGTATTTATGCTGTATGTGTGAGTAGCTTTTGTTTGTTGTAAAGATTTGGCCCGATTTGCATTTGTGCAAACGTTTCATGAATGATTCATGAGTATTACCCAAACAGATGCTAACAATGCTTCGATTTCTATGCCGCCATTGCCACAAGGCCTCGACTCCGAAAATATGTCACAGTTAACATTTAAATTTATAAGTATATCATACACTTTAATGGGCGAATTCGACATTAAAATATGGTAAAAATAACTATAATGTAATAATTAATTCAAAATACAATAGTATAAACGACAGCAAAAACTTTAAGATTTAATATCACAGTTAATTCGTCTTAAGTACTTATTTAGTTTTACATATAAAAATTAACAAAACAAAAACAAATCATAATACAATATTAAAAAAAATAGTAAATTTTTATGAATTATACTATAAATAAATTTTTAATTATTTAATAGTAATAATTATTTATTTAATTTACTACAATGGCTTCCGCACAGAATTTCAAATCAGAACATCGTTGCCTATTTAATATTTATACTTGTTTACGAAGTGCAATTATTATATTCCTTTTGTGCAATGTCCGTCTTTCTGTCAGTCTGCCCGTCCGTCTGTCCGTCCG
The DNA here is from genome assembly GCA_004149465.1 of Drosophila nigromelanica. Classification (NCBI taxonomy): domain Eukaryota; kingdom Metazoa; phylum Arthropoda; class Insecta; order Diptera; family Drosophilidae; genus Drosophila; species Drosophila nigromelanica. Next base: position 38,793 of record SCDS01000399.1, read on the forward strand.
TCCGTCCGTCCGTCTGTCTGTTCGTCCGTCTGCCCGTATTAACGCAAGCTTTGTCGCCGCTATTAAAGCTAGAGAAATTTTGAAATTTTGGATATATGTATAAACGTGTGTACCCACGTCAGATAAAGTGTTAAGGATTTTGAGGTACGCCCACTGGGGGCGTGACAAAGTGATAAAACCTAAAATCGCCAATCGATAAATTCCAAAATTTTAATTAACATTTTAATTTTAATTTTAAAGCTGGAGAACCCAAACTTTTTAAGTAGATATACCTCCTTTAAATAATGGCAAATTTAAAATTTATTAATATCGAAATTTTCCAAAATAACAATATTAGCTTAAACCGTGAACAAGTATAACGCAGTCGGTAACGCCCGACTGCAGCGTACTTACATGGTATACCCTGAACCCATTGAAAATGAAAATATTGTTCTTTCTATGCATATTTAAGTTTTGCTTTTTTATAACACTCAAAATAAATGATGTATGCTTTGTAAAACATGTAATATTTAGTCACATTTCAGCTCGCAAGGGAAATGTTTGTTATATATTCTATTTGTGTTTTTTCTTAATAAAACACGAAATATAGGAAATATACAAATAGGATACACATATATCAGTAATAGGATACACTATGGTAAGCGCCTGGAACTTTTCGTATGGTATGGTATATTCTTGAAATCAATACCTTTTAGAAACGTACAGTCCGTAAACCACGTGTTGGGACTGAGGAGACACGTCGCCAACTTAAATGCCATGGAGAAACAGGTGAAGTCCGCACTAAAAACACCGAAAAGAAACAAAATGCTGGCTTACGGAAGAACGAGGCCAAGACCACTTGGCTGCACAATCCGGGTGAAAAAATTGGCGTACAGAACAAGCATATCGATGAGTTGGGCATAAATATACGAAACTACATGAAACCTCGCTATGTGAACGTTCGCAAAGAACAGCCAAAGAGTTGCCCAATTGAACAGAAAATACCCAGTGCAGCCGCCTTTGAGCGCATCATTGCCCAAAATATGTATCAAGTTCTGAAAATGGATACCAGTACAAAGATCGTCAAGGATGAAATGCAACAGTTGCTGCCATGCTCTACAAGTCGTGTTCGTCGCAAGGAATCGCAGAAAATTAAACCGAGCTCAAAAGTCTTCAAATTGTATAAATTGGAAAAATTGCTTTCCAATGAACATGTCCAGAAAATATCCAGTCGCGAGCTGAAGGACAGAATCAAAAGACCCCCGTTGAGAAGGACTTTCCGTCCCAGCAGAATATTTAAGCATAAAGGAAGTTCAAAAAGCGTAAGGCCTGATCCAAGCCAGAATTGGCGCAATAAACGAAGTATGCCAGGTAAATATACATATAACAAAATATATACAAATCAATCACTCCTTCAACAGAATCCAAAAAAATTGTACACTGGATCAGGATAGAGAAGCAAATTCCAAGTTGCCTTACTTGCGCGCAATTATCTTCAGAGTTCATATTCGGCAGCTGCATTTCCTTCGATCTGATTCAGCTCGAATCGAATATGATGCTCTTGAAGGAATTTCCCAGGCCGAAAACGCGACAAAATTTAACACCCATCGGCCAATTTTGGTTTTTTATATTTCTTTTAATGTTATTCATATCAGTGATCACCCAAATCGCTCTTTGACTCCCCGTCCAAGCGGACGTGGAATAGACTGTAAAATACACTCCTGTAACTTACTGTCTACATATATCACTTATTCCTTTGGTCTATTTTGATGCTGTAAATTATTAATTATTATTCTTCCCACTTGTTAATATTGTTATTATAATGAAATATAGCATTCTGTAATTTTTCGGTCATCAGTAATCTGTCTGCATATACATATATATATTCCCAACTTCAATCCTTTAGCTGCAATGGCGAAGAAAACAATTTCGTGTCGAACAAAAATATTAAAAAATAAATTAATAAAATAAAAAACAAGCAAGAAACTTTTTTGTTTGTTTAATAAAACAAAATTGGTTCGGTTTATAGTTCGCTTAAAAATGTAACAATGATGGATATTCCGGTACGTTGCAGAATCGGCTTACAGCCTTGGTTTGAAACAGGCACTTATGCTCATATCCTTTTAACTGCCTTACGGCACGCACAGAATACACTGCATGTGCCCGCATAGATGGTGCGCAGATATTCACATTTTATTCATATCTTTGCGGGCCAATCTGCTAAACGCATTTGCAAACAAAATGTCGCTCGGCGCTTTATGGATGCTAGTTAAACAAGCCGTGAGTCACGTGACAGGTGACACGCCAGTCGTGAGCTGCTTTTGTTCGCATAATGAGTGGCGAAATCGCAACAGCTGCCAAGGCACCGCCAAGCCCCAAACCACGCGCCCCACGCGCACCACTCGCAACAAATGCAAGTCAAACAAATTTAAGTACTTTCATGCGCCATAAGAGCCACCTGATAGAAATCTTTTATTTGAATAGGTCGCCCGAACCACCCCCAACCCCTAACTATTCCTTTGCAGCAGCTTTTTTCCACTCGCTGGGCGCAAATGCAGCCGCTGCAGGCGAGCTTTTATCTTAGAGACTAAATGCATTTTGCATATGTCTTTTCCTTTTTTTTTTTGCTTTTTTCTTTTTGTATTTTCTTGTGAGGGAGGGGTTGGGGTTGGTCTGTTGGGGGCTGCCATCATGTGCGGCTTTCGTATCTGCGCGCTTTGTGCGATTTATGAATTAACTTTTTTGAATGAAGTCAACTTGCAGCAGAACACACACACAAACGCATACACGCACACTCACACACACAGTGAGAGAAAGACATGGCAAATCCTTACAAATGCTGCCAGACATATGTAAAAAAAAAGCTGCGCTGCAATTGCACAAAGTAAAATCGGAGCCACCAAACCCCAACTTCAAGCCCTGCGTGGCAGCCCCCTCAATAAGATTTTGTAAATGGCGTATAAATAAAGAAAAAAAAAAGAAAAAAATAACGTAGAACAATTGCCAATCGGTTGCCGCAGATTAAATACCCTTGCTAACATATGCAATACAAAAGCTTAAAAACTATTTGTTGAAATTTCACCTTGCAAAATATATATGTATATATCTAAAAACTAGTTTGCCCAAAAAACAATCTTGGCTGTAGATTCTGCTTAATCATATATATGTATATATTTTACAGGGTCACAGATGTCTTCTTCTATGCGTTACATACTTAATAATGCCCGCCGCAAGTGTATCAAATAGAAGCGTGCAGCGTAGAAATTTCACAGATTGCTTTGGTGCTGATAAATGGCAGCTTTCGTGTCTTTGACGCGATTTCTCAACAATTCGAAATCCCCGCCCCTCCAGATAACCCTAGGCTACCACACTCTTCTCTCTCTCTCTCTCTCTCTCTCTCTCCCTCTTTCTCTCTTTCTCAGCAAAAGAGAACATGATATTAGTAAAACTTTTATGCATGCCTATAATTGAAATGCCTCTTTGACTGACTCACTGAATGAATGAATGACTGAATGAATGAATGACTGTCAGTCGGAGCTGAACTGAATGACTTGAGTTGCTTTTGCTTTTGCGTTTGTTTTGACATAATTTCCACTTGCCTGGAAAAAGTGCCTGCATTATGTATGGCATCTGAGCATATTTGCTGATTGCATATAGATAGAATTTGTCTTACGTGTTTGCCGAGCGACTTTTGGCCCGAACTGACATATTGTGTGATGCGGGCAATTGTTTTTGGCTTAAGGTTGGCAAAGGCATTGTAAGTCAGATAGCATTTGATATGAATGGCATTTGAATCAATTGTGAAGCTGCAACCAGTAGAACTAGTTCATTTCTGTTGATAAGCTTTTTACATTTGGCTCAAGAATAGCAAATGCAATTCAAACAGATGCATTTCGATGTAAATGGCATGTGAATTATGAAAGTAGCTACAACCTTGCGCAACTGGGTTAATGCTCATGTCATTTTGGAACTAGTTCAAATCAGTTTTAGCTTGAAATGCTTCCCATAGTATACAGATTTTAGAATTTGAATAACTAGAAATAATACAAATTGATACTTTCCAGCTGAGCTAAAACCTTTAAATACTATTTATTACTACGACCTTAAATATCTATAACTGAAACTACATAGTTGTTTTTTTTGTCCATCCAATTTATGATATTAAAAATTATGTATTTTATAAAAACGCGAATGGAATTGATTCAGTGTTCAAATACTTTGTGATTATCACACATTGCCAAAACCAAAAGTATTGAGAGTGGACTATTCAATCGTAAATTATTTATATAGCTTCCGAGTCATGCAGGGCACTTAGTTTGTAACTTCAACAGCTGCACTGATAAGAATGCGATGAGATTGCAATTTGCGAAAAGTATCTGCGCCAGTTGCTAATATTAATTTCTTCAACTTTGGCCAAAGTGCAAAAGTCATGCCAAAAAAATAAAAGATTGAATGAAAGGAGCGTGGCGGAAACTCTCAAGAGTCATAATCATTGTGGCGCCAAGCGAAGAAAACTCACGCGAATGTCAAAGTTAATGCGCTTCAATGTCAAAATGAGAAAAAGGCAAAAAAAAAAACAAAAGAAAACAAATGGAATGAAAAAACGTAAGCAAAATAAATCTATGGACTTGCAGAAGTGCTTGATTTGGCCAGGCTTAGAATAAAGGCAGCACAAAAAGGACAAACAAAAAAACGACTAGACATTTTATGGGTGTCATTGTCGGGCATTGGATTTGAACTAGAGGAGATTCCAGGCTCAAACTCTGTTTAGGGGGTATTGGGTTGATAGGAAGGCTTTGTCTTTGTGTCTAGCGGTTAAGTGCTTTGACGCCTATGGCCTTTCCAATGCGCCGCAATACAAATAAAAGCGTCTTTGATGGGTTCAACGCTTATCCTTTGTGATATTTTTCGACATCTTCTTCTTTGTTTGCTTTTTTTATATATGGGTACAACATAAAAATTATGTTGCAGAGGTTTTTATTTATGGTGCGAGTATGAATTGCTTTTCTCGCCGCTAAGCTGAAATTTATGTCTCTATTGTTTTAAGCACAACATTTCACAGTATGATTCGATGGATATATAGACAAGACATATACATATATTATATCTGCATTCTAATTCAATAAGCCGCCTATTCAATACAACCGCATCATAACTAAACTATAACTCATTAAATGTTGCCTCATATCGATAATAAATTGTTTTCGATTCAGTTTAGTACTCTTCCACCGCAGGCCGGCTAATAACAATATTGCATTCCCTTGCTGTTAACTGCAAGGCATGCTGGGTGTTTATGATTGAAATTTAATACCCAGAAATAGTTAAACTGTGGCTTTATCGATTCATACGTACGTTGGTGAAACGAAGTGTTTATTTGGTTTCTATCGGAAATAGTATTTCAGATATACTCATTTTATGATACGAATTTCAATATTCAAAAATATTGTTAATATTTATTAGTTTTTTATCGACAATACATTTTGATAATACATTTGTGTGGGATTTTATTTAAAGTTATTAGTTGAACCAAGCTAATTGTAAGGTTTAGAGTTACAAGTGATTTCGTGTTTAGATCTCGTTTGAGCAACAGCTCTCACAACCTATCTCGTCAAAGGCCTCTTTTCATCTTCGGGTTACCGTCGTCTGCTACTTTGGCGGATTCGCATGATTGCGAATTAGCTTTCGCCACATTTGTTGTTAACTTCAGCTGTTGTTGTCTAGGGATCTCGTTTTTGATATTTTGCGAGAGATGGGAGTTGGCGTGCTTACAGAAATACCATATATAGCGGACATTTTTTAACTTTACTGTGTAAAGCATTGAAATAAGTTCCTATCTATAAATATATTTTGTTAAATGATTTTTAAAATTTTTTATACCCTGAACCCATTGAAAATGGCTAAAAAAGAGTATAATGGTTTTGTGCAAATGTATGTAATAGGCAGAAGGAGGACCCCATAAAGTATTCTTGATCAGCATCACTAGCCGAGTCGATTTATCCATGCCCGTCTGTCTGTCTGTCTGCCCGTCTGTTTGTATGAACGCGTCGAATTCAGAGACTTCAAAAGCTAGAAAGGTGATCTTGGACTCATTGAGTTCGTATATACCATACGCAGATCAAGTTAATTTCAAAAGATCGATAAATCTTTCCGTTTTCTTAATATCGATATTTATCGCTATCTTGATAGTTTTTTAAGCTTATCTCCTAAACTATTAAAGCTAGAGCCACCAAATTTTTCATTATGTTCGCGTAAAGCATACGGAGATTTTAAATATTTCAATATCGATTAAACCATAAAACCACAAATCAAATACTACAGTCTTGCAAATTGGCTTATAAATAAATTTTGATGCGCCTATTAAGTCCTGAAAATGTCATAACGATCATACATTTAGTTTACGAGCAAATCAAGAATCTCTTTTCCGTAGTGGGGACCAAGCGCAGCTGATTGGCTGAAGCACATGTAATTTCTGTGTTCGTGTGCACACATACAGACAAATGCAGAATTTTTCTTGGAATTTTTTTGCAAGGGTTAAGTTGAATTTTATCACAACGGAAAAAAATGGAATTGTGGCGCAGCTGGTAAGAGTTAAGCAGCTGGAACGGAAGGGTCGGCGGTTCGAGTACGCCTTTGGACAGTGTGGAATCGATTCAATCTTTTTTTAATTATCAATAAAAATTATTAATATTTATCGCTTTTATGACAAAAGCTGCATTTTGTTAGCGCTTCCTTAAATTTTTTTAAAGATGCTTAAGTTTTATTATATCATGAGTGGATCGAATGGTAGTGTGGTGCAGTCGATAAGAGTTGTGCAGCTGGACCGAGGGTCGGTGGTTCGACTCCCGGTAGAGATTATTTCTTTTTTCGTTGATAATTATAAATTAATTTTTTTTTTAATTTTTAACCACCTCAATACTCATCAAGTGCCGAGTGTTTGTGTGTATGTGTTAAGTGCTGGGATCAGGGTATCCCCTAGTCGGGTGGTCCCGATTAGAGCAATCTTACTTGTGTATTTATTATAATATACTAATATTTCAAATATGCGGATATCTTAATATATATGTATTATTTCTAGTAATCAAATCCATTGTTTTATTTCAATTATTTAACAAGTCAATTAAAGTTCACGTGTACCACGCTTAGACATACTTGTTTATTTATTTATTTTGTTTTTTGATTTTAAAATCGTGTTTAGCATTTTTCCCCACGTTTACCTTCTAGCTTATGAACAGGTATTTTGCGTTTTCCTTTTTGCATTTTTTTGTATTTTTACCGATTTGCATATTTACTTGGTTTTCAGGCAGCCAGAGGCCGCATGCTAAGTGCTGCCTGCAACTTGGTTAGCTCTGTTTAATGAACTGTACACGAGGAAATTATATTTTGCCCTAGCAAGCAACAGATACAGATACAGCTACAAAGTGAGCGTGTTACGCATAGATACAAATACAGACATATAGATACCCATATACAATTTCACATGCTATACAAATGCACAGTTTAATTTTTGCTTGTCAAGCTTAATTTGCGCTTGAATGCATTGCCTGTGTCTAGCGTGTGTGTGTGTGTGTGTGTGTGTGTGTGCGTGTGTGTGCGAGGATTGCATGCACGAATGACAGGACACGGCAAGCGATGCCAGAAGAGGAAGAATAAGAAGAAGCAACGGCAACCAACTTCGTTCGCCAGCTGGACAAGAAGTTGTTCGCCCCGTCAGCATTTGTTTGAGAATGTTGTCATTTTGGATTGCATGACAGCAAAATAATTACAGTATGCACTGCCTATAGAAAATTTGATTTTATTTCAAATTTGTGTTTTCTTTTTAAGTTGAAATCAGTTTTTCAATTAGTTTAGACAATTTATAAATTGCAAATAAAAAATAAATCTTGTTTTTTCACCTATTTTTCAGGCTTAAAGGCAAAAATAATGAAACTCTTCTGATTATTTGTCCCTAAGCAAAAACTACTGTAACCAGCTAGCTGAGCAATTGATAAAGGTTTCCGTATATTTTAGTTTATTATTGAAATTGATGAGCCTTGCGGTTGAGCTGATCGGGTGGCCTGCTTTATGGGTGTATTGGGCGTGTTTTACTACCTTTGGCTAAATGGGCACGGAAGCGTCAGAAGTGGGGCATAACAACCTCTACTTGATATGCTATTAGCGATGCGGCTTGCCGTCTCGAGCGGAGAATAAGATGAAATAACGCCAGCCCCTAATGCGCATTGATTTTGCACATTTCCACTGGCGTCATTTTCCATTGTTGTTCCTGCTGCTTTTTTGTAGCATCTAATGGCAGCGGATGTGGTTAAAAGCATTTGCCCAGCTACCTTCTACATAGACCATTAAATTTGCATTTGACGCTGACTGGCGCGATTGCCAACTGAAATTTCAGCCAAACGAACAGCAAATCAGCTAAAATGCGAAAAACTTTTAAATATTTAAACAGTTCGTGAATGGCAGGATGCAGTCGATAGAGGCAATGGGTATGTATATATATTTGAAATGCGATAGAAATTTTCCTGTTATATTTAAAAACTATTTTTAATCGGAGTTTATAAAGTATTCATTCGTAGAAGAAAGTGTACCCTTAAATTGTCATTAAATATTTTAAATATTTATAATTATTGAAATTATATATTATGATCTAGTTTTGTAAAGTTTTCCGAGATGTTGTTGTTTACCAATTTAATACAACAGAAACCACAATAAAAATAAAAAAATAAATTATTGTATAAATATTCTTTAAAATGTAATTTGACACAAAAACCAAAATTATAATTATTAGAAAATTTTTCAAAAAATCTAAAAGTATAGGTAAACATACTACAAATGAGAAGTTTAAAAATATTGTATGTGTGTAGAACTGTAACAGAGAATGAGTAAGGATCAATTGCTTCCAAAAAGACATAGAAATCTTTCTTTTAATGTTCGCAATAATCCATATGTCGATTTTTTTTGAGTGTAGAACTGAACAAAGAATCAGTTGACTTCAATTGCCGCCAAAATGACGTACAATCCTGAGTTTATTTTTGTTTTTGTTTTTGCCACATTCAATGCCAACTAGTGAACCAAATTCCCACTGTCAACTGCGGCAATCAGGCATGAATTTAAAATAGAAATTCAATAAATGGAAATGCTTAACAGATATAAAATGGCCCGACTTAACACTATCTGGTCAGGCAGGCAGTTGTCGTATGCGGTTGTGACTTCTCAACCAACATAAATGCGACAATGAGGAAGTGAATCCTTAACAACAACAACAACAACAACAACACAAAACACAACAACACTTCAAGTCAAACAACAACAACAACAAAAAGGCGCAATGTTCTTTGTGGCGCATTAAACTCAAGAGCTGAAGCGCCTTTTCGAGTGTTTTGCCCAGAAGCTGTACGTGATTTTATCAAAGAAACGCAAAGCGGCGAAATATACACCCCCCCATTCCGCCGGTCCCTCTCCACCTCCACTTGGCTGTCGCAGCTGAGCGCCCGGCGGCTGCGTCAAAATATGCCGCAATCAGGCTGCAAAGCATTTTCATTTATATTTAAATACAAGAAAAGCAGCGCAAGAGATGCGAACGCGTTTTCGATTATGTTTAGATGCTTTTTTTTGGGAGGGGGAGGGGGCGGAGGTGGACAGCTTATCGACGCCCACGCACATGCTGCCAACGGGGAAAGAAGATGGGGAGGGAGATGGAGAAGGAGAGACTCTATCTGACTCGATGTGGGTGCCATATTTATTGCGTGCCATGATTTATTATAATTTTATGCATGAATCTGTGCAAAGTGGTGGGCGTGGCTCTAGGTAAAATGAGCTCAGTGGCCAACCTTTTGACATTGCCAAATGAACGTTTGGCCGCGTCCCCACCCTCAACTCCCAGTCCCAGACTTGCCCCTTCAACATAGCTCCAACCGCGGTGCAGTCTGTCACTCTGGTCACACTGACATTTGCCAACCGTGCTGCTCCCCGCTCGACTCGGCTATTATAAAATTTATTGCACGATTTTTGGGAGCCGTGCATTCAAGTCTATCAAAGCAAATTTGATGTGTGAAATAATATATGTACGTAAAAAACAAGAAAATATAAAAATAAATAATATAATTATTAAATTAGATTAAGTTCTTAATATTATACATTAAATGATTAAAGTATTATTGTCGAAATAAAAGTTATAACTTTTGATTATATAATTATAAGAACTATATTTTAATTAAAATGGAAAAGATAAGGTAACCGGATCGTAATGCCTGACATAATAAATTGACCCGCTTACCCCTAAGCTCTCTGCAGTCCAAACATATAAAGGGATCAAAAGCATTATCGTAAAAAGTTCACATAAACTAGATTTCGCTCTCACAACATTCACTCTCTTCTGATAGTAGTTCAATTAATTACAATTATCACCCACGCTCTCAGAATTCACAATGTCCACTCACTGTAAGTCACAGGCCATATTTTGTAATTTTTTACCTCGCTCATTCTCATCGCCACAATAAGTTTGATTAGTTTCCTTCTAACTTTACTTTAGCTCGAGCTGCATGCATTAAGTACACCAAATATTTCTCCAAAAAGGAGGAGGAGAAAAAGGATGGGAATTGCTGCATGTTGCCATCACACACAGCAAACACCCATGCAAGACGCACTCAAGCAATACAATACACACACGTACGCACACTCAGTCAAACAACACATGAATATTTCACACGCAACACAAAGGCATTCGGCAAAAGTGAAAGCAAATGCAAAAGGCCTGCGGATTATAACACTCAATAGTGTCATTTGATATGTACCTATGCATGTATGTGAACGTGTGTGTGTGCGAGTAGTCATGTATTGTAGTTGTTGTAGTTTCTCTTGTTATACCCTGTAGCCGTTAAAAATGTGGGTATGCTGGTTATATATATAAAATTATATATAAAAATTTGGGAACTAATATATGGTTTAAATATAATATACTTAAATTATTCAAAATATCCATAAATTAATATTTATTTCATTTTTAATGAATAGTTGGTATTATATTACTTAAGTGTAATCAATGTGAATCACATTTATTGCTCTAAAAAAACAAAGAGAGAATCATTAGGTATGTGCATATATATTACTTAGTTGTTTTTATTATATTCTTAATCCCCAGTACAGGGTATTCCCTTGTCGTATACACTGTACTATCGCATTCTTACTCGATGTTGTTGCTGATATTATTGCTGTTCAGCACAGTGTCTGCTCATTAATTCATATGACGGCACTTTTGCTTCATTGGCTATTCATGCCGGCCCCCTCTCTATCTCTCTAGAAATGGAACTGGAGTTGGCTTTGAAGCTGGAACTGAGCACAGCGGCAGTAAAAGGTTAAGTGCCGAATTGCACACTCATTGTGAGTCCCCAGGTTCAATTATGCATGCATAACTGTTTACAACCAGATTGCAATTACTTAGTAAGCCAAATAAATAAATACATATATATAAATATATATTTATATTATTAGTTTAGCAATTCCACAGATAAGTATGCAACACTTTTCGAGATTTGAGTATAATAAAAATATATGTTTGAATAATGAATTGAATACACTAAAAGACGTAAAACTTAATTATAAAAGATAGAGTAGATTATAAATTGAAATTTAAACTACATTTGAAATTTAAGACACATATTAAAATAATTTTGTATAAAAAATATTAAAATACACACAAAGAATACAAATATTTATATATACATTTAATATATCCAGAGTTCAAGAGAGAAGGTTAATAATATATGTTAACAGTAGAATTTATAAAAAAGATTGTATTGAATTCAAATTAAATACTATATTACAAATGAATGTATAAAGACTATACAACAATTGAATTCATACTTCAGTTGTCCAAAGCCATATATTTAAATTGTAGGAAAATATATGTTTAGCATTCGTTAAACACTTGAAATATATTTTTCGTGCCTCGTTTTAAAGATGTTGGCCGCCTCTTTGGCCATAGGGAAAAGTATGCGACAGTTTGCAACAAATTTTCTTTTGCAAAATACCAAATTTCAATTTGAATTTTGTTGCAATCTTTTCGGCTTGTTAGCGAGCATTTAGACAGAGGCGTCTGGTGACGGGGGCTTGGTGGTAAACGGGGACAACGTGAAAAGTTTTCTACTCGCCTTGACTACGTTTGGAATCGGTCTATTTCAAAGTGTTTATGCGGCTACAAAATAAAGTCCAAAGTTTTTGACAAACTTTTTGCCACAGCGGCAGCAACTTCTGTGCTTGTCAGCCGGCAAGGGGGCTCAAAAGGGGGGTGGGGTGTCTTCATAAATTGAAAATTGCACAATTTGAAAAGCATTTTGCACACAGCTTTAATCAAGACAGCAAAAACAAAACACAATACGAACCGAAAACCGGCAGCTCAATCAATAAGGCGCAAGACAATTGTCTTGTCCCGCTCTACCCACACCTATCTTTATGTGTGTGTGTGTGTGGGTGTGTGTGTTGACCAGGGTTATTAGATAAATAACCGGCTGGCACGAATACGCAGGCCGACCGCACGTCCCATTGCGTTGGGCTGGCAACTTGGGCAATGTCTTAATTGATTTAACACGAAATCAGTCAAACGATAATCGAAAATTGCTACGCAAACTGTTTGATTACATGCAATGTGGCTCTCTGGCTTGCTCTCTATCTCTCTCTAACAACATTCTCTCCCTCTCCCTATACCCTACATCCTCTCAAGCGAGGAATTTTGATTTCGTGCAAGTTTTCTAAGTTCAAAGTTGGATATCGTAAATGTTGATGAAGTTCCTCCTAACATTTTGTCAAAGTCGACATATATCATCTACAAGCGTCGTTTTGTTGAGCATATAATGGAGATCATATGAGCTTAAGACACTAAGGTTAGCATATACTTTCATGTTTATGAAAAATAAATAAAGTTCCCTAAAATAAAGATATTTACACCATTTTAAAATATATAAATCTTTTAATTTTTGGTATGTTTTAAATATCATTCTTAAGCCCTAAAAATTTCAAACTAATAGGACAAATTGAAAGAATTACAAAGAAGAATTAATTTATTATTTAAAGAAACTGGACAAAGGGCCTCAGCTTGATTAAAGGGTATCACGCAGGTCGGCCATCCGCGACTAGAGCACTTTGACTTGTGCCTATCCATTGACCAGGCCAAAACAGTTGCCGGTGCCATCTTCATCCGGTTTAGCAACGCTTCGCTGCGTTTGCCACAAATAACGGGGCACGTTGACAAAGTTGCCTCGCTTGGTCTTTGGCCGTAATTGAATTTCCCCGCCAACACCCTCTCAAAATTACAGGGTCTACGCGAGCAATTGCCGTAATTGTGAATGTTTGCTCATCATTCATAACCACACACACACACACGCACACATAAACGGAGAATGAGACTCGAATTGATTACATTTGCTGCATTTGCTGCTCTCTTATCTATTCGCTTTACATTCAATTTGCAGCCGAAGGCCCTTTGACAAATGCCAGTCAATTAGTCAAACTGGTTGTTTATTTTGCGGCAACTTTTCTTAGTTGTTCTCTACCAGTCATAAATTTTCCCTTTTATTGTTTTCGTATTTTTTTCTTTTTGGATAATTCCTGCCAATTTATTTTTGTTTATTTCACTTTATTGAATGTCTTTCTAAATCAATTCATAATGTTGTTTGTGAACTCCTTTCAAATTGATGAAAACTAATAAAGTACTATTTGCCTGCTTTCATCAACAAAGACTTAGTAATCAAAACAATTGTGGGGATATTATTAACAAGTAACATTTGTTTACCAAATGTCCCAAATAGTTTCAGCTTTCTATATAACCTTTTCTTGGAGTTTGCAGATCCATAAATCCTTTTCCAATAGTTTTCTTTTTTTGTATATTGATGTTATTAGAATTTAGTTATTTATTTAGAGCACAATAATTTTAACCCGTATTCTTTTTATTGAAAAACAATTATTATTTAATTGATTAAGGATTAAAGGTTAAATGATATTAATTGTTTTTAAAGTAAATAAAACATATTCAAATTGGGATACATATAAGATAAACATATTCGTATTAATTAACGTTATTAACAATTATTTATAAATCAAATTATTACAAACACAACATAATTATAATCAACCTTTTTAGACTACAAAGCATTTTAGCAAGGCTTATTTAGGTAAAATGCTTTACATTAAATCATATTAAGCGTCATTTACAATTGATTTAAATACTCTTAAAATGTTGCCGCTAATGCCACAAATTCCAATTAGACCAAACGCCTGTCATTAATGCCAAAAATAAACTCGCGTAATCCAAAGTCAACAGCTGTGATAAATATGTATATACATATATACATACACATTTTAGTTATAATTACGGAACAAAAAATTTGTCATATAAAAACTAAATGTAAATATGAATTCGCAACAAAAGTTATTAATAAAAATTTCGCACTGACCACAATTTTGAAATGCCTCAAAATCGATGCTTTTTGCACATAATTCACAGGCAATTTATATGCTGCAGCCCCGCACAACACATAAACATCATCATCGTCTCACATTTCGCTTGGTTCCATTAGCTTCGCACGACCGCAGAAATATTTATTTGTGTTTTTATTTATTTTTTTTTAGATTGGTATTGCTTTTTTATTTTATTTGTTAACTTTGTTGACATTTTTTTTTTTTTTTTTGCTATGCTGTCAAACGATTTGCAAAACCAACTGCACGCCGTTAACAATTATATTTCAGTTTGGTTTCACTTCTGTTCGTGTGGATATTTTGTTCACGTTCCCCTCTCCACTCGCAAACTCTCTCATATACTCTCTGTGTTGCTGTTGTTGTAAGCGTTAAATTTAATTACTCAGCAACGGGTGGCAAACTTTTTTGCATTAAAAAAAGTGTTAGAGGGGAGCGGTAAAAATGCATACGAGATATTTGCACAGCTGCTGCAAATAAATACAAAAAACGAGTCCTGACCACATACGAATAGCCTGCGAATGGTTTTCATATATGAGAAAATCAACAAACGAAAATTGCAGAAAAAAATACTTTAGTTCTGTGTACTTATTAAGGCTAAATGGTATACATTAATGCATTAAAAACAGCCGCTTCCTCAAATATTTTTCCATAATATTGTTTGCTGAATAAAAGTACATTTTAATAAATATTTCACATATCAATACATTTTATAATATTTCCTTCAATAAAATTCTTATTAATTTACGCAATGAACTATTTTTTTACCAATAAACTAAAGTATAATACATTTTTAAGTCATATTATTGCTTCAATTCATTTTATATTTTTAGTTAAGATTGAACATATAAAATGTATAGTGACAATACATTCATCAATCAAACACGTTTCTCTATTTTATTTCAATTCATTAATATAATTGCATGTTTGTTGCTACAGATTATCAACGAAATGAATAAAGTTACACTTATCTCAAAAATATTGTTGCATTAATTAACTCAGCTTAACTTAATCTCTACATTGCCTATGCGGAAAAAAATAATTTAAAAACTGAATAATTAGCCGGGAAAAAAACGTCGCTCGCCGGCTAATTAAAGTTTTTTATAACAAAAGTTTATTTAAACATATTATTTTAATATCGTATATTTTTGCTTGATTAACCTGTGTCAACATTGTTTGCCATTGTTGTCATTATGGTACCTGGGGACCTTGGTGAAAACAAGCCCACAAAATAACACATTGTGTATGGCCAATTACAGGGACTGCAAATTTATGGCACGATTTGATTTGGCAAGCGTTCACCAGCTGCTTCATTTGGCTCTATCGGCCGCTGGTCAAATGTTTGCCGAACACGCATTGAATTTAATTAATTTAACACGAAAATCATTCAGGCGATATTTCCGAAACTAAACGGAAGAGGGAGAGAGAGGGCCAACGAAATGGCTTATTGACATGCCACCAAAGTGTGTGCAGAGGTTTAGTGGATAAATAAGAAGGGGCGCCTGGGCCCAAAAACTGTCCAAATCCTTAGCGAAAGCAAACAATGGCGGGTATAAATCTCATAAGCAGAAATATACTTCCTGGACATACAAAATTAGCACTGTGTGTGTGTGTGTGTGTGTGTTTGGCTAAATTATCTTTATCGGAAATTAAGCTCATCGAGTACATAATATTCGAAATGCCAATTAAGACGATTCTTTTTGGATAAATCACCAGCAAAATGTTGCAACAGATAAAGTCATTAATTTAATGAGTTATACCATTAACTGTCTTGTCTGCAGTAAAAACATGAAAAATTAAAGGGAATTCCATAATCATAATTATTGTATATTATGCCAAACACATTGAAATTTATTTGTATAGTTATGTAATATTCAAGGATCTTATTTTTGATATTCAAATTAAATGTATTATATACTTGTAAATTTGTGTATACATATTTTATTATATTTTTACGATTTTTTATTTTTTCAAGTTTTTAAATATTATTGAAAAATACTAAAATATTGCAAAACGAAATTGAAACTTACAACAAATTTTTACATAATTTATTTGTGCGGTATAAGCAAAAAAAAAAATTAAACAATTTCAAAAATGATTAAGAATTAATTAATTCATTGTAGGTCTGTCTTAAATAATATATATATTTATATACACTTTTCAGGGAGTGAAGCCCTCGTCAAATATATTTATTTTTTTTAACATTTATTTTTTTAATAATTCCTGGGCGTATTCGAACGAGCTGTCCTTTTTGATTGTAATTACCTCTTGCAACCGGCACTCAGTGCTAATTGAACATCACAAATAACTGCGCTTTTCCAACGGCTCAGGACAGTGTCTTTGGTCCTGTGCACCGTGTTTTTTAACTGGGAGTTGTTGCCATTTGCTGGCGCTTTTATTGCAGCGCATAAAAATCATTAATTACAACAACTCGTCATGAAATTTAAATGCCGTTCGCCGCCTTTGCAAACAAAATACAAAATAAGTGAGACAAATATTGAAAAGCAAATTGAATTTTCATATGCGACGCAAAGGTGAAACGCGCAACGGATGAGTGGATGAGGGGGGAGTGTGGGCGGTGCAACTTTGTACATTTAGCGCAGAAGAAAAAAAATAACGAGAGAAGAGGCCAGTCTCCGTTTGGTTTTTGAACAGCACAGCATTTTGTGCCAACATGGACTGGGCACACATCCACACACATACACACACAAGTGTGTGTGTGCTGCACCTACACAGTTTTATTTTATGAGGGTGGCAACATTTTTGC
Organism: Drosophila nigromelanica; assembly: GCA_004149465.1. Taxonomy (NCBI): domain Eukaryota; kingdom Metazoa; phylum Arthropoda; class Insecta; order Diptera; family Drosophilidae; genus Drosophila; species Drosophila nigromelanica. The sequence continues at coordinate 55,996 of SCDS01000399.1, forward strand.
TTTTTATGTTCGACAGATTTTCGTGTTGGTATGTGAAACATGCTGATTCCCAGTGATTACAATTGTTGTACTGGCGCTGTGGGCTGCCCATATCCCAGAACCAGCACCAGCACCAGAACGAGGACCACACCCACAGCACCCGCCTCATGGCAACCGCTTGGCCTGATGCCGTAAAAAGCACAACAAAAGCATATAAATAAAAAGAACGACAACAACAAGAGCAACAGACAGCCGTGGCAAAAAATTCGCACAGAAAACAAAACGTAAAAATGAGCGAAAAGTGTAATACAGAAATTTAAGACGACTACACCACACTCTATAAACAATTAACTGAAAAAATACTATTCTTTATATTTAAAATATTAATATTATATTAAAATATTATACTAAAATATTGTTATATTAATTTATTACTATTATTATTGTTGGTGCAGCATAGAAGATAATATACGATTTCTGTTGTAGTTTTTCTTTATGTCTTTATGCAACACAATATAAAGGAAACCGCAAGAATGCTATAATTGCCTTTTGATAAAAATTATTTGAAGCGTTTTGATTTTTTTTAATCCAGCCAAAGAAATATTGGAATACATTATTGTTTTTTGAACAAGCTAATTTTGATTTTATATGTCAACGGCTACATAAATTTTTTTAAATATTAAATACAAATATTTTACTGTAGTAAGTTGTGCTCAAAAAGTAGCCAACTAATTACATTCATTTTAAAATCTTGCAGTTGTTAAAATAACATATAAAATTCCTAAGCTTAATGTTTGCCAGGGGGCTTCACAATTGAAAGGGTATATATACGAAAAAAAAAGTTTTTTGTTCCGCTCGTTACAATTTTCGTGATGTTCTGCTGACAACTCAACAGAGATCAAGTTATTATTTGTCTGGATGTGTGTGTGTATGTATGTATGTGTGTGTGTGAAAGCTTTTGGCGCGGTTATGACGATCTATATGCTGGGCTGACGAGGCTCTGACTCTGACTCTGACTCTGACTATAGCTCTGGCTCTTGGTTCCATGTCCGGCCGTTGACAATTAAGGTGAATGAATATTTTAATATTGGCAAACAGATTACACATATGGGCAATGGCAATACGCATACGTCGGACATGACCTGCACGGTCGAGGACAACTACACGGAGCTGGGACACATTGACGATGACGAGGACAAGCACTCGAGTAATGGCGTTAAATTTAATTCAATTGAATTGAATTGTTGTTGGCACAATGCATCAAGAGCAACGATAAGATGTGCGGCAGACGTTGCAACAATTTTAATTTTTGTTCTTGTTTTCCATTTTGTCTCTATTAAAAATAATCAAATAAAAGAAATCAACGATATATAAGAGACAATTTCATGTGCATATGTTTCCCTTCTTTTTTTGTTATATGCTTTATTATTATTATTCATTTTTTGGATTGAATTCACGGCTGCAGCCACGGAATGGCAATAATTAAATGCAAGGCGATGTCTGTTGACTGCGTCGTATGCTTTATGAAGCCTGCGATAAAGTTCATTTATGGCCACAACAAAATGATAATTATGCGGTACACATATTCAAGTTCCCAATGGAAGTTGCAGAAACAAGGAATAATAACCAGAGATGATATTCCATTTAATTTTAATCAGAAACAATCTAGACATGTTATTTTCGAATACCTGTTGTACCTGTTACATCTTCATCTATACAGAGATGCAAGATAATCTCAATAAACTATAGAAGGATCAGATAATAAGCCCAACAATTTCATTTATATTTCATATCATCATATCAGCGCTTTTCTGTAACATGGTCAGTTCGTATTTGAATTGTGATGTTAACAGATATCGATATCGATTTTAACAATGTTATATAGATGTATATTGACCAATTTATCTAAGCTAACATTTAAGCTGATGACGTCAAAAAGAATGTCAACTTTACACTAGTGGTGTTAAAAGTTCTACGCATCCATGCATCGATGATAAAAATAGCAACTTTTTCCAATGAAAACTCAATTTTTTTCTACGATATAGAGTTGATGATTTCCTAATCATAAAAACATCAGCTTTTTTTGAAGGGTGTTACAGTGCAATAATAATAAAATGGGAAGTACAGTGTAAATTATATATGAACAAAAAATAAAATATAAATTTGAAATAAATTGCTTAACAAGAGAATATATACAACGTAATTTGTAAAAGTCTTAAATACAGGCCCAGAGGCACTGAGGCTGAAAGGAACTCAACAAGCTGTCGGAACAGCCTAAAACCAAGACAAGGCTATGGAAAACCGACTGCAGCCGCACAAAACCAGCAGATTAATTTACGAGTGTAACTCTGTCTTAAAAGGGGAGCGAGGAAGGGGTGAAACAGAAGTGAGGACGCAGACGACGGGCGGCGGACAGAGGGAACGTGCTAAATTTCTAATCAAAATTGCCACAAAACAGCAGCGGCACACAAAAACTGATTGTTGGCCCGCATGTGTTTGGATGTGTGTTGCGCATTGGTATTGAAAATCAAAAGCGCTTTTGGCTGACTGTAAAACTTGACGAAAATCGATTTTAATTACAAAGTCAATGCGCGTAATTGCTTTTGCACCTAACTCAAGTGGGCAGCGCACTTTGATGTTTCCAACGAGTTTGCAACGAGTTGGCAGCGCCAGTGGCGATTAGTTTAACCCTGTTTAAAGCTACCTAACTACATCAAAGCAGCATGTGAAGCTACATAAATCTAAACATATATACATATGTATCTATTTTTGTTTTATCATAGTATATCGCAGGGAATATAGCAAAACAAGTGAGAGTGCGGTCGACCAGAAGATACTCTGTATGAAGTTGTTATTCTTGTTGACAAACATTATGCTAATTGTTAATATTTTTTTTTAAATAATCTTATAGTATAATAGTAATGTTGTGAAGAATAATAAATTATATTTTTTAAATTAACAATTTGAATGGCTAATAGCAGCATTATAAACCCCGCTGTAAGTCACAGGGTTAACGTATCAACAGTATCAACAAAATTTTCATTGCATAATTTTGTGCGCCAATTATTGTCCAATAAGCGGAAGCTGCATGTTTGTATTTGTATTGCAACCCGTTGCAATCAATGAATTTTATGGACTGGCAGCATACAACTACCCAAACAGACTGAGCCGAGGGCAAAGAACACAGCGGACAGCGGACAGCGGGCAGGGCGCTGAGGTAAGTAGTTGTGGGAGCAGAGAGCGCGCAGTAAGAGAATTTTTGGCATTTGTGGTTGCCTATGTGGCATGCATGCATGCATGTGTGTACATTCACTTAATATCTCACTCTCCCACCCGTCCACTGTCCCTCTCTCGCACTCTCTCTCTCTCTCTTTCGCACACACTCTCTGTGTATGCAGACCAAATTTACTGAACAGTTGCATGTCATTAAAGACTGCACGTCGTTTTGGCGAAGCACATATCCATTCATATCCATTTCTAATAAATTTCGCCAAAGAAAGGAAATGTTGCAGTTCTTTCTCAGCTGCATTAAAAATAAGCAAGTTCTGCTTAAATCAAAATTTGTGAATTTAAATAAATTTCTTAAAAGAGAAGAGAGATAATTACTGTAACATTACTTTTTATAACATTGGAGAAATTGTGGTGTTTATGTTTTCAAGAAACGTCCGGCTGGCAAATTTAATTAAAGCATTCTCAACGTACACACAAAACGTTCAGCTGCAGCAGCCGCATATTGTTGTTGCACCACTAGTAGTTGTTTTTGTTGTTGTTGTTATTGCATTGTCAACAATAAGCAGCATGCGCACCACTGCACATTCAATGCATAAACAGCCAGCCCACAACCACGCTCATACCAACGCCCACGCCACGCCCACATGCATTTCCAATGCATTTGCTTGGCTGCACACACATCAAACACATTTTTTACTTTTTTTGTGGTTTTTTCTTGTTATTTTTTATATCTTAATTTTTTTTTTAATTTTCCACATAGTTTTTGAGGCTACGCTTAAAGTTCAATTGAGAACCGCATGGATTGTTTGGGTTTTTTTGGGTAAGCACTAAAAAGAGTTGAATCCCCGACAAAACGTCAAGAAACGCAGCGAGGCACCCGCAGCAAAATGCAACAACAACAAAAGCATCCACTGCAATCTTGATTTAAATGAAATTTAACTTTGTGCATATTAAAAAAGTTTTACATTTTTCATGCGAAATAAGAAAAGTTTTTGGCCTTTCTTTCTATTTTTTTTTTATTTTATTTTTTTTATTTTATTTTATTTTTATTTTTTTGTATACATTTTGTGTTATGTAGTTTTTTTTGGCTGTCCAACGGTAGACGTCTGTAAATTAGATATGGCTTTACTTTCAATTTCGCACTTGGTTCAACGCGCTGAGACAACTTCTCAAGTCGTGAGGCAACTAATTGAGGTATGCAAATAATTTTCCTTAATCTGTTCTCAACAGTTGCATAGCACAAAAGGCTCATTTTTGCGAGTTGTTTGTGTTGTTTATTTATTAAAGCTTAAACGCGTCATATTTTTTGCGGAGAGTAACATTTTTTTTCTTATTCAATAGAAAATTGCAATATAATTTTTTTAATTTCAAAAAGTTTTTCTTGAAAATTTATAAAAATTTGATTACAAATTTTTTAACATTGTCTTTGTTGCTGCTCCTGATTGCCTTGGCAACTGGCTTTGTCACTTCCATTTAATTTTTATTTTCTTGTTAAATCTTGTTTTGAAAACAAATATTGAAGGTGAACAATTTAATCTATTAATATTTAGGTCGTTACCAAAAACCAAACTACTTCGCACAGCACTTGGCCGAACTTTTAACTGGGGTTGAGCGAAAAACTTGGAAAAACATTTGCCAAGCACCAACCTGCAGTGGCTGCTCTTTCGGCCAGGTATCTGCGTTATTTTATGTTGAATTATGGCGGCTATTGTGTATGTGAGTGTGCATGTGTGTGCAGAGGAGTGTGCGTGTCGGCTTTTTGGTTGGATTGTTGGTATTTGCTTTGGGGCGTGCCATTTGCAACGTGTTTTATTTACAGGCGAAGGCGTGCAAAAAATTAGCAGTAACCAAAGACGCTTAGCAGGTGAATGGAAAAGGGGATAAACGGGCAAGGAAATTGCAGGAAATTCAAACCAAATGGCTGTAGAGGTAAACTAAAGGAAGTAACCGAGATACCGAAAACTAAGAACCGAGAGGACAGAGAGGATGTGGCTTGCCCCAACTAGCTTATTAAGATTTATGTGAGCTTGTTTTTGCATCGCTGCCAGCACCAGACACCAACAACAACAACAACAAAAGCAACAGCCAAAAAAATAAAAACAAAAACAACTATAAAATAAGGAACAAGATGAAAATCAGCTATCAAATACGTGAGTATTGAGCACATTTCTTGTGGCGAATTTTTCAGGAGTTTCTTTGGCTTTTCGTTTTTATTTTAAGGTCGCATGCAAACGACAAAGAACTGATCGCTGAGCAAATTCAGCTACAGTGGAAAAAGGTTAGCTTAAAATATAAATTAAAATAATATCAATATAAAATTCATTTCAAATATTACTATATGTATATTCAATGAAAATAAAAATTATTTTAAATATTGACAGTAACAAAAACACTTCAATATAAATAAATTATACATATATTTAAAGGGAATTTATAAAAAGTTAAATTTATGTTTAACCTAACAAGTGCAACCTAATATTAAGTAAAAACAAAAAAGAAGAACAGTCAGTGTTGGAAAATTCCAAGAGATTATTGTCTTTATTCTAGCTTTACTGTATTAAGAGATACGCGAATTCTACGCAATAAATTTCAAGTCATAAACATGCTGAAGCACCGACTGCTGCTAGCCTTTTTTTTGTTATTTCTTGTTGGTCCTTTTTACGGAAGTGATTTGCGCTTTTTGTTGTTGCCACTTTTTAGATGCTGCTTTCTGCTGTGCTTTTGATAAATCAAATGCTGTCGCCTTTTGTCGCCGGCGCAATTGAAGCTCAAGTTGACGCTAAGGTCTGAGGCATCAGCGCTTAGCCTGAGCTTCGGCTTTGGCTTAAACTCAAGTACAACTCATTGTGGCGCTGTAAATTGAAGTTCTCATTGCAGCTGCGGGGTGCGAGAATGCCGAGACTTGATATACTTGAGAGCGTGCGATAAGGAAGTGAAATTGTGTATGGCTGCCGTTGCGCCAACAACAATGGGATGCTGCTTCTGCTCCTGCTCCTGATGCTGCTGCTGCTGCACTTTGTCGTTTAGAGCAGGCACTCAAGTGCATTGCCTTGCCATTATTCTTGGTATAGATTGCCATGAAGCCCTTTCACTCCACTTTTTATTTGCAAGTGTTTCGAGTGGCAATTTCCATTGTCGGGCTTCTGTCGTGACGTTCGTTGTTTAGAGAATTAGCACAGAGGAAAACTCCACACTCAAAAAGCCACTCACACCATAATCACACACACCCACACACACCCAACGATTCACTCAAAACCGCAACGTCATAAATCTTTGCACTTTATTAATTTGCGATTAGGTCGCTATAGAGCTCCAAGTACCAATTGTAATTAACTGCCGACTAGATATTGTGCCGCCCTCTAGAGTCGCAATAGCAAAGGCAGAACGTAAATCATTTTCAATTGCTTTTTGAGCATTCACAAATGGCCAAGCAGCGAACTTTCGATATTCATCTCTCCATTTGTCTCGCCATTTGCTTTTGCTTCTGTGATACCTGAGATTTTGGTGCCTTTTGTCAGGCGCCATCAAAACGAACGGGTCGTATAAGTAATTTCACACAATTTTGTGTGGTCTGTTGGTCATTTTTTATGAAAGCTGTTTTCATTAAGTGAATTAGCTAGTTAAAAGCACTTTTTCTGCTAGTTTAGTAGACACTTTCTGCAGAAGTTTCGGGTCAAAATTCATGAACAAATCTTACTCAGTGCCAAAAATAGCATAGCTCAAAGTTTCCCACTGCCATAATTTTGGTAAAGCTGAATCGATTTTCATGCTGTGGCTTTGACTTTTTGTTCAAGGTTTGGCATCTTGGATAATCTCTATTTAAACCAAAAACAAATTAAAAATTATTTGCAAAAGAATACATTTTAAGTTTTTGCATAAACCTGCTTCAAATTAATAAACAATATCTTTGGAAAATATTCACCAAATAATACCAAAATATATTCTAGCGAAAGAACAGGTCTACTTTTGTCACAGCCAGAAATCAACCAAAATTAAATGAACTGTTGTAAATACTTTCCAGCTCCATTTCTAACCTGATAATACTCGAATCAAACTAAATTACATATCTAGCTAACTTAATGCTGCGTGGTTGTATACCATAATTTTATTGTTTTGTCCAAACTGTGAGATGCGTGAAATTTGTACAAGGATTACCTAGCAAAATGCAATAAAAGTTGTTTGGCAAATGTTCAGAGAGAAAATTAAATTTGATGGCAGTTGTTGCAAGAAAGTGGGGCAGAAACTGCAAGCAAATGTCTAAAAATATTTTCATCTTATGGAAATGTTATGGCAAAGTGCAAATGGCTTTATGGTAAGCATAGTTTACTTAGCTTCTCGGCAAAAGTTTGGGCAAAAGAAAGAAAGAGAAAATATCAAAATGAAATTTATAGAAAAAAAATAAAGACAAAGAAAATTGGAAACAAATGGGTAATTTGATAGTTGTAAAGTATTTAACAGCAGTCTTATTTTAAATGTTCAGCTATAAATTGTATAAACATAATTCAATTATATTTGACAATCAAATGAATTTAAATCTATTATAAAGTAATTTGTTTACAATTTATTGGGAGCGGTTCATTTGGATTCAATTGTAGCAAATCGAAATAAATGTATATTTAGAATATATGATATTTCAAATTAAGTAAGTGTAGGGTGAATTGGAGCTGACATATGACAAATAGCCGAATTAATAGATTCCTTACTTTAGTAGAAAAATAATATATAGGAAATAATTTTAGAAAAAGGAAATTAACTACTTCTGCTAAACGAGAAGAATTAAACCTGATTTGACCATTTTCATTTCTGTTGAGTACAGTGTATAAAACGGCAATAAAAATAATGCAGAAGCGTCAAATGGCAATGGGTGTTTAAATGCAATTGTTAAATTAACACGCGCCCGCGTAAAAGGCAAAGAAATTTAATTATTTGCAGCACATACAATGGCAAAGTTGTGGGCGTGTCTACGTGATCAAATATGCAAATAATTGCAAAATGAAAATGTGTGTGCAAAGTCAAACGAAGCGCAGCGCGCAAAGTATCTCAAACAATTTTTTTTTGTTGTATTTGGCTTTAAGCAGCAACAACAACAAAAATTGGGCAAACAGAACATAGCTGGTGCGCCCTCCATTTATCCGGTACGTGTGGGCGTGGCTGGTGCCATCAATTTATTTACGCCACGCACGCGAATGCAAACAAATTAAATTGCAAATCATGATTAGCTGCCTCACAGCTCGCGAACATCCCCTCAAAAATTCCCATAGTCGATAAAACAAAAACAACAAATATGAGCCATATGGCTGTGGAGGCGTGGGGGGCACTTCAATATAATCATATGTATTCCTATATGCTGCGAAAGCGTGCTACCAGGAATTTGTCGGCTTTTATTTAGATTTTGCTTTAAGTTAAGCAAGCGCAAAGTTATCCTGCATGAAATTTTTGCGGATATACATGACTTCGAATACTTAGATACTCTGTAAAACTGGGCGTATACAAGCTCTTGAAAAGCCACTACCATTAAAAGTGAGATGATGATTGATCCAGAAATATGTCCGTTTATATTACTTAGCTTGCATTCTTGATGCGAAATGTGGGGGTAACAGACTCCCTGACTCTTCTTATTCTGCTGTTAGGGTGACCGTATATATGTGTGAAGTGTTGTGCATACTTTTTTAACGTGTTTCAACAACAACACTGAAACGAAATGTAAATAATTAAAAAATTAAATATATATTGACAAAATTTACTAATATTGATTCAAATATATATTTCATAATTTGATTTATAAAATACGTAATCTGACAACTTTTAAAGTCATAATATAGTCGACACATGTGTCGTTATAATACAATTTTTGATCAATTCAAAACTCAGTGTAGTTTTAAAACTAACATTGCTAACACATTTTCAATAAATTTAGTTTTATATGAAATATATGAAATTGTATATTTAATTTATGCCAACAATATATGTATTTTTAGAATTTCCTAAATTTATTTATTAGCATAATTAAAATTTTTCAAAAGCCTTATAAAATGCACTCTACATTTACTTTACAACACTATAATTACTTAACAACATTATTTAAATATTTTACTTATTAAAACGTAATTCTTTTAACAGATCTAGTACTTACATTTTATCCATATTCTCATAAATCATTTTTAGTATACTGGTTAGGGCATTCAAAGTTCCTTGTGTACTTTGTTGACTACACTTTCGCTTGTTGCTTTACCAACAATTTATGATTTCCACTTTCTATGTATGAGCGCATTGCAATAATTTGAAATCCTAACGAAAACAAAGCGTGCCAAAGCCCCTCCCCCTCAACAAGCAGCCCACATGAACCAGCAAACAGCGCCCCACTGTTATTCCTGACTTTTACAAACGTGCTGGCATTCGCATCCTTGAAGGCATGTGAATTGCGTGTGTGTGCGTGTGTTGCGTGTGTTGCGTGTGACACGTTTGATAATATGGTAAATAATTTAAAAAAAGAAAAACCAAGCGACAAATAACAACAACAAATGCCGCAGTCGATGTCAACTCTTTGTTAAATTATGTGTGAATTATTTAGCATCAATGAATGTATCGATGCGAAAAAATATAACAGACATTTAGACAGACAGATAACAGCAAATGTGTTGTGGTTTCTCTGCCGTTTTAACAATTGAATTTGAAATTGTGGTTTGCTTTGTTGGTTTAGTTAAACGATTCTTTCAACATTTTTAACGCTTAACTATAAATATTTAAACTACTTATGTATATTAAGTATTAAACTAATAAAATAAATCCTTAAAAGACGACAACAAAAGAAATAAAGCTTGTTAAATAAATTTAGCTTTAAATGGATTACAAAATAAAGAAAATGCACATTCAAAAGAGAAATCTTTTTTATAAGCCTTATGTGCTTCTTAATGATTTTATTAATTAACACTATATTTTTTCAAACTGTAATTAAAATGAAATATACATAAAAATTACACTCCTTATGGCTACAAGTTAGTTTTTATATTTCTTTAGATAATATTACTTTCGCTTTTGAATTCGCTTGTTTAATTCAAATGAAGCTCATTTCTATTCAACTCAATGTTGATAAGTATTATACTTCTTTCTTTTAGTTATCCAATGCTTCAACTTTGAACATGAAATAACAAGAAACCTTATTTTATTTATTTCTTTACAAAACTCTTTTCTTGATTGGTAGACGACGAAGGAGGGAATGAGTCGGACGTTAGCCTAGGGACTGCTGTCTTTGAGTGCATCTTTTGAGCTTCCAACCAAATCAAATTAGCCTATGCTTAAGCAGTCTTTCAACAAGCAGGCAGCAACAACAACGTCTAAAGAAGTTACTTCAAACTGAATTAACACACAGACAAATACTTATAGATTATGGGGGGCTATGGATGGGGAGGGGGCTGTGTTATTGCCAAGTTGTGCCTACAAATGGTTGTTGCGCTTAACCTCAAATAAATATTTACACAGGTCCATAGAAAAGGTGAGCACGTTCCAAGAAAACACAGCCAAAAAAAGCAAAATAAAAACATACGCATGTTATTCAAATTGAACTTCGTTCCCCCCCAAAAAAAAGAAGTTAAGTCCCATTCCCCAAATCCTATCCCAGGGGTTGGCTGCGACTCATCCCCAAAACATCTTCCAAGCACTTTAACATGACCTACGCTTCAGTTATTTGTTTGCACAGTGTGTCCAGTTATTGAATTCCACTTGTTTAGCTTGATTTTTCTAGTTGTTGTTGTTGTAGCTGCTGTGTAAACGTTGCGAAAACTTTTGCGTGTTAACAACATTTTTCAATATAAGTTTGTAAACTTTTTGCTCACACACACACACACAGCCACACACACCGAACTAGTAAAACATTTGGCATATTTGCGAAAGCCAAAAGTAAAAGTCTATGCGGCAGCAAGTCAAGGATGTCAGTCAGAAGGTCGCCCAGCATTTCTGGCCAAAAGTGTTTGTCTGTCTGTCGCTGAGTGTGTACGTATGTGTGTGTGTGTGTGTCTATGTACTGCAAGTGGCAGCTAAGATGATCAAATAAACAGAAAAAAAGTTGTGGATGAGAAAGACAAGCAACATGAATGCTCCAGTCGTGAAAACTTGACCAGAAAATACCCTCTACTCAAGTCAACATTCCCACAGGTATTCCCAAAATAAATTTAAAAAAACATTCTTCAACAACTTCTAAGATTTTTTAGGTCATGGAATAATTTTGGCATGTGTATTTTCTAAAATAGCCTTACAAATATTTATATATTTATTTCTGTTTATAATATACAAATATTTTCTTAAAAAAATAATCTATAATAATTGTAATTATAATATAATTATTTAAATTATATAATTATTTCATAATTTTTGTTTAAACTTTGTGCATAAAATAACAATTAGGGCCCATTGTTTTCTTCTGAATGATATAGGTTTTTCCCATTCGCGGCATAGAAAAAGAGAGAAAAATAATATCGTAACACCATATCCTACTACAGGTTTGTATTAAACCTTTAGATTCAGCTGCAGACAATGCAGAAAACCAATATACCCCTTTCCCTATTAGCTAACAGAGTAATCAAAAAAATACTCTCAAGGGTGTTTTAGTTAAGGAAAATCGAACTGAAAGTAACGAAATTCGACGGCAAAACGAAACTTTCGCTTGATGAATTGAATTGTTGACAAACGAAACGACGGAAAAGAAACGAATCGAAACGAATGAACGAATGAACGAATGCGCCAAGCAGCAAAACAGAAGAAAATTGTGTTTATTCAGTCATGTTACAGGTTGGTGGCGTTAAGTTTTTATTTTACCAATACCTATACTTATCCTCATCCTTATCCCATCCTAACCAAACGCTTGCCTGTTGATGGCGGCGTCAAAAGTAGATGTCATACAACAGTTAAGTTGTGTTCTAAGCAAGCAAAAGCTGATCTAATGTGATGCAATCGCTTGAGTAGTACTTAACCTGGGCATGTTGTAGGCAGGTTGAAGTGTCTGCTTGATATTTATATACCGATTTGGATTGCCGTTGTAGGTAATAAGATTGCAATATTTATAGCATTTATTTATATATGTGCAAGGATTAAGAATAAGTCACAAAGAGAAATTAGATAATAAAATAATTTGCATGTAAGAAAAAACTAAAAAAGGAAAATCATCAAAAAAGAAAACAATTCATTAAATTTTTCAATATTGTTATTTTTATCTTTAATGAGTTTATAAAATAAAACTGCTTATTATTACACATACAGATAGGCACTTCCACCTAGTCTAAAACTCATAAGAACTTATGCAAAAATATCAGTAAAAAGTTTCGTTTAAAAATTGACACAAATAATATTTTACTATTCGGACCAATGCACAGGGAACCGATATGAAAATTGCAAGGGGATTTTTGAGTACACGGTTAACCAATAGGTTAAATATTTAAACTGTATTTCCTGTCGTTGCCCACAATCATAACTAGAACCGGCAGCTGAGCAAATCCAACAAATTGTCTAGATGAAGTTCACTTTGCGACGGGGGCTACTGCTGCTGGCCCATAAAAGCAGACTACAAAATATGCTTAAATATGCATTATGTGCTTATGGGGCGCACTGTGGGCGTGTGGGGGTTCCAAACTGCCCAACTAAAAGCACAAAACTGAACTCAACTCGATTCAAAACTCGATTGCATGTAATGGCACTTAAGCTTACAACACACAATCTTTCAGTGTGAGTGTGTGTGTGTGGCACAGGTGCAAATGTAAATGCATCAAATCTGAATTGTATTGAAAGAGAAAGAGGGAGAGCCAGAGTGAAACCAGAGAAACACAAGCGAACATCGAGAACTAACAGCAATCTGCTGGCTAAAAAGCATTTCAATTTTTCTACACACAGTTTTTTCCAACGGGTTCTTACTAATATGCAACCACGGTCTCCGCTACTGAAACCAGTCCCCACCCTCACCGCGCCCATCCAGCAATCGCTTTGCAAACATTTTGCCCAGCAGTGCGAGAAAGAAAATTGCTCAAATTGCCACAGTAGCTGCTGTTCGTGACCTTTGCTATGGCGTGCCCTGCCCTCTGCCCCTCGTCACTGCCCCTTTACACAAATGGCAGCACATTTGAATTTGAATGTGCCATAGAATTGATATTGCGAAGCACTGAAGGCTGTAGTCCGAAATGGCTCCAACAGTTTCCACTGTCGACCAATACACGTGATTAGCAAAAATGTTCGACAGACCCTGAAAACTTCTACTTAATTTTAAGTGGCAAAAAAAAGCAAAAACCAAATAAAACGGTGGCACAGGGCGTTTCGTTTATGTTGAAATTGAAAATTTGTCTAAGAAACTTAAAGGCAAATTAATTTTTAATTGATTTAACATTAGACGGTGCTTTAAGTAGGTCTAATAGATACCGATAATTATTATCGCTAAGTTATCTGACTTACCATCTCCAGCGAAATTATGTATGAATAAAACCTTGTAATATTTCTGATAGATAAGCAATCTAATTTCTTTCTTTCCAGTTTTTTCGGATTCAAAGCTGGCAAATATTATTAATTTTAAACATTTTTTCGTTTTTATATTTATTTATATTTATATTTAATTCAGTACTTACGAAATATTCTGAAATTTAATAAAATATTATGAAAATAAAATAAATAAAAAAAATTGTTGAGAGAAATATTTGTCAAAATGAAAACCATGTTAGCAGTTTGTAAATTTTCTGTCATAAAATATTTGTTTATTTTTTTTTTAATTTTTTACTTTTGATTGATTACATTGATTACAACTTATTGAACAGCCCAGCCAACATTTCACAATTTCACCTTCACTTTGCGTCGTGTGTTGCTATTTTAAGCATCGTTCTCTTGCCGGCAGTATTTGCCCAAACGGTTGCAAAAGTTGACCAACATATTGAACATTTGCGCTTTGCACACACATAAACTAGCACAACATGTGTGTGTAGACTGGGCTTAGGCCAGCATTCCAAAACAGCCAACATTTGCATCGACAATTGCAACAGCAGCTGCATCTGTTTATCCAAGTGCGTATTTGGCCCCAACCAGCCCCCAAACGTGGCAAGTTTTTAAATCTCATGTAAACATTATTTGTGTCTTGGGTATGTATTATGTATCCTTTTACAAAGCGTTAAATGCCTACGGTTTTGTACTAATTTTATTGCTCGGAAATTAGTAGAAGAAATAAATGTTGAATAATCATTGAAAAATTTAATTTTAAAATACTTATATAATTTAATTCAAATGACCATTTTGATGAGTACAAAATGATTTTTAATATAAACAAATATTTTGTCGGTTGTTCGTATTGTATATATTATATATATTGTATTGTTGATAGCATTTTGCAATTCAACTGCAAATTTGGTTGGAGTATTTTCAGAAAGACAAAAGATTTTCATACAAGCATTAGTTTTGCAATCAATTGCTTCCATAGCCTCTACATGTCATAGTCGCCCGACCCGACCGACCACGATATATGTACTGCCTGTTGATTTGCATGATAATAGCTTTAAGACTGATAATCTACTTTGATTAGAAACAGAAAGAAATATTTGAGTTTTGACACTGATCAAGATTATAAATACTTTAAAAGATCCAAGAACTTGTATGCATGGTTATAAAAAGATATCACCCTTTTTATCATGCACTTGAATCAATCAACAAGGAAATAATTTCGTTAAGTCTACTTTTATAAAAGGATTTCCTCTGCAATTTTTTTAAAATCAAATCGATATATTGTCGAGTAAAAAAGTAACTGTAAATGTTTTAAATGCTTGTCGCGTATCGCTGAAGCCAAACGCATAACCTCACTTAACGTCTGTCGCAAATGCGAAGCGTGTAAATCGTTTCGGACACCCGAAACTCGTACAACAAACAATAAAAGCGACAAGGAATAGAAGAAGAAGAAGAGCAAAAGCAACAGCAGCAGCAGCAGATATCTTCATTTTGTCCATATGTTTGCCGTGGCAAATCGTGCAGTGTATGTTAGAGTTGGGTTGAATTTGAGACACCAACCGGAAAGAATACGACGACGCGTCGGCTGGCTGCTATTTTCATTTGTCCGAAACGTGTTCGGAAAATTAAAAGTTTCCTTTGCGTGGAAATGGAAAACGAAAGTGGAGCAACTTTTGCCAGTTCGTTTTATGTTGCAAATTTTGTTGGCGCGCGTACGTCTGTCCAGCTGCAACCAAGCCACCCCAACCCACCGCAACCCACACACATATGCGAGTCTCTCATTGTTTGTTTATCATAAACAATAAAACTTATTTTGACAAGTTGGGAAATATAAAACAGCTACTCGGCAGCGAGCCATAAACTTGGCCGACAACTTGTTTTGCCTTATTAGCTGGGCGGGGCCTGGCCAAGTGCAACGCCTACTTTGTGTGTGTGTGTGTGTGTGCGTGTGGCGGAAAGTTTCATAATTTGCATGACATGCGTGGCGCCATCTGCCGGCAACGTTTGTCATAATACAAATTGCCGACACAGTTGTGCAAACTTCAAAGTCCCGAAAATGTCAGACAAAAACGTCGCTGTGATTAATTTTGCAATGCGCAAAGCAGCTGAGGCCGCTGCCCCTAACACCCACCTCCCCCACTCACTTCCGACCACTATCTGGCAACCTACCCGAAAACTAATATTTGTCTTGGCCCGCTTTCAAAATTACAGGACACACACAGAAGCACAAATACAGCCTCAAATTCAAATCCGCCAAAGAAGAGTTTACCTAAAAGCAAATAAATATATATATGTATATATATGTAGATATAGATATTTGTCTTATTTGCTCGATTTTGGTATTGGTAAACTTTTGTCAACTTTTGATTTTGTTCAATATTTAAACAACTGCGCGCATCGTTTAACCTTTTGCAGATTGAACTTTGGCCCCGTTAGAAAAAATCGGAACAGACTAAATTAAACGTGTTAAGTATTTCTGTTCTATAGTTTATTATTTTTTAAATAAAAAAAACATAACCGTTTTGTGTATTTCTATTGCTTATGTATATACATACATTTTTTAAAGAACTATTTATTTCGGCAATTATAAAGCAAGTATATTTGCTGGATTTTTTTTTAAATTTTCGTTATTTTATTATTTCTACAACATCTCAGAAATGATTTTCAAAATTATATTTTTTAGATAACACTCAGAGCAGATATATAATCAAAAACAAATAAAATAGTTATAAAATTTGAAAAATATCCTACTAAAGTGATAGCTTTTGAAATAGCATTGGTATTGAATAAAAAAGTTGTTTTTGCACATAAAAGACAAGTATTCTAGGCCATAGGTATCTGCATACTTATATGTAAATACACCCAACCAAACATTCAACTCAATTGCTTCAATTAGTTCTTCCATTTCCCCAGTCGTTAAAGGTGAGTAATTAACATGAATACCTCACACAACGGACATCTGATATAAACATGCGAATATTTGATTGCATTACATATTGGGGTTAAGGAAGTTGGAAAATGTTTATGAAATCAACACGTTTAATCAATTCGAAAATCACCCGAATCCACCTTCAAATCGATGTCCAACAATAGAAAAAATTTAAGAACTGAAAATTTAATGGGGAAATTTTTAGTATCAGGCAACGTTGTGCAGCGCATTCTGGAATCGGGTAAAGCTCATTGCGCTTATCATTCATAACGGCAATATTTTCATAAATATCTCGTTGTATTTTCGGTCATTTTTTTGTGCCACTTGAATCCAATTTGTAGCCAACTGTTGACATTTTTGTTTTTGTTCGCTCATTTTTTAGCGTGGAAAATCGCCGTTGAAATTTTCATGGCGCACGCGATGCTGACCAAAGGATCCGAGGGAAAAGGACGTGGGCACGGATGGGCACATTGGCGACTCAACGGCTACTCAGCACAGGAATTATTAACGCAATGTGCCGCATTTACATGCAAGCCGCACAAAAACTCCAACATATCCCCTCCCCATTAAAAACATCCTTCATATTGGCTCGTAAATTTTTTAGTCAAATATTGAACTGTTCTTCTTGTTGCAAAAACAAAATAAATTTAATAAAAACATATAAATAAAATTAAAAGACAAATTGAAAAAACATATTCAGTTGACAAGGGGGGGTTGGGGAATGTGGCGATGCTCAGCAATTTGCATTGGCGCTTTTAATACCCTTAACTGGGATGAGTACTAAAGTTCTGTCACCATGACTGTAGTGGCCCTGGCTTAGGCTTTAGCCAATAATCTGTTAAAAGGCCCATCGGGGAAATTTGTTGGAAACAGTTGGTCATAACAATATATTTAAAGTTTTAAGTTTATTTAACCAATATAGCAAAATACAGTAGCAAAAACGAAAATGTATATAGAATAGAATTATATAAAAGCTATTTAGACGACGAAACAATATAACTTAATAAATTAATAAATGTGTCTGAGGTCGCATTTAAAATAAAAATCACATCAGAACTTTAAGTTAGTGCTGCTTTTAGATATTTCTATGTATCCTAAAAATTTTAAAACAAGTTGAATACTATTTGGTTTTTTTTTTCTTTCACGAATACTTTATTTAAGTCAAACATTGTACTATGTATTTTTATTATTTTTTAAATATAACTATTTCTTATAATTATTTGCCAAATTTTCATGCTACATTTTCATTGTATTTTGATTAATTTTAGCTGCATAGTGGAAAACATTTGACAAGTGCATTTAAAATTTGTTATTTTGCTAAATCTGCATTTTTAAACGTTTCTTTTCTTGAAATTGTTTCAATTCTTAGTGTTCTTATTTCTTATGGAATGACAAAAATATAATTAATAGCGCGCCAGGCCGTGTTGCATCTGGCGTGTGGACCCCAGCACGCAGCTTTTGGCAATAAAAACAATGTTCGATAAATGCAGTTGCGCATATAAATTGGTTATTTATTGTTGGTTTAACGCTAGCCAAAATTTCAATGCCAAAAAGAGAGTTTTTTAATTGCCATTTGCCTTAAAAAAAATACATGAAATCAAAGCGAAACAAAATACTGGAATATTACCGTGGGGGCTTTTGCGAGGGGGAAACTGGTGGCAGTCACGCAGCCACAGGAAATTGTATCTAAATTCAATTTATGCGCCTGAGACCTGTCCCAACCGCATGTCTCTATCTCTGTCTGACACATTGCTTGTGTGTGTGTGTGTGTGTGTGTTTGTGCGGTTATCGTGCATCCCATATTGCTAGTCCTGGCCTGGCATTAGCTGACGAGTCCCACATTAAAAGTACGTGTCAAATTAAATTGTTGTGTTGCAAAACAATTGAATTTTGTGCCGAGTTTCATCAGCGGACGCTCGCTTTTGGCTGGCAGTGTAAGCCGGCATTTAAACGATATCTGCGCCTGTTGGCCAAATCTCATTTCTGCACCTAAATGGCCCAGATTTATATTTTCGCTTGTAACATGTGTATGTGTTCGCCCACGTGTTTGCCTATATCTGTTTGTGTCCTGAATTATTTTTTTCGTTACGCAGGCAATTTTTATATTTTATAAATTTTGTGTGAATTTAAATAACCAAAATGATCAACAAAATTGGTAAATTTTAAAGTTTTTGTTGCGATTGTTGCATTTCAAATACATTTAAATACTTTTAGGATAGTTGTGAGTTATTAAAATATAATATGCAAAAAGCCAAATAAAAGTTAAAAACACATTAATTAAAAACCATTTCAAATGTAAACAAAAATTATGAGAAATAAGTAAAAGGAATAATAATAATGACAATATCAATAGTACAAAGCTTGGCAAAGATAATAATAATAATAAAAAGCAAGTGAGAAGGCTCTAGTCGGGGCCGTCCGACTGGGAGATACCCTGAACCCAGCAATCTGTCTTCATAAGCATTTCAACCCGTTTGCAATCAAACATACATACACAAATTCACACACACACAAATGCACGCAGCACTCACTTTACTCGGTTGCTGCGCCTGCCCCACTACAGAAACTAAATCCTTATTTTCTTCTAAACCAAGTGTATGATGAAATCGTTATGAAATTTTCAGGACTTATTAGGATTATAGAAATGTATGTACAAACCAATTTGAAGGTCTGTAGTATTTGATTTGCGATTTTTATTGTTTTGTCGGTATT